>UFQX01000558.1:321492-355384 GCA_900497675.1 Arapaima gigas | reverse complement strand
GTGACACTGACAGCATCCAGCCAGTGACTCTGAGGCTCCAGTGACAGCATCCAGCCAGTGACATCAGGTATTTTGCCGGGCCTTGAGGAAGGGCGAGATTTGAGCTTCACTTTGCGATCTTGGGTCTGGGGGCAGCAAGTGCAGCTCAGCGTTCACCACTAACAAGGTTTCCTCCTCTGATGCCATCGGCACGACCTGGCCTGAAGATCCCAGCCTGTTTCCCTCCTTCCTTTGTTCCCCTCAAGAGGCGCCGAAGAGATGGTTCACGGCCTGGTGTCGTTCCCCGCTCGGCCACGAGGTGGCGCCGAGCGATCGACATTACGTTTGTACAGTAGCGCTGCACCAGGCGACGTCTCCCTAAATGTTTTACTCTGTCTGATTTCTGACATCACTCATCTCCATAAGCCCTTCCATTCTCCTGAAGAGACATAGTTAGACTTAAGACACCCTAATTTGGCGTCTGTTGGCTCACACATCTGCGGCCAGTCGCCGTGACAAGACACTTGTGCTGACAGCACCCGAATTAGAGGAACTACAGCCTGACAAGTTTAAAGATTTAAAGATTCTGTTTTGAAATTACTTTATTTAGACATGCAATAATAAAAAGTTATGAATAAACCATGAAGAAGCTAAAATAATGTATATATAAAAAAAGCATCCATGCCTTAATCTTCACTGGTTTATCCTGGACAGGGTTGCTGTGGTCGGGACCCTCGCCCTATTCGGGAATCGCTGGGCTATGAAACTGCACCTTGGATGAGGCCCCCATCCCTGGTCACACGCAGCCACACACTTTCACACCAGCAGAACAATTACATACAGTTCTGGTCGCCATTACTGGCACCTTTGAGCTTTAGGTACGTCAAAAGTGGGCCGTAAAATAGGTTTTGGTCTATTTGATGCAGAGCAGCGCAGGATAAAGCGATAACAGTTGAAAAAAGGAGGTGTGTAGAAACAGAATAAAAACTGAAAAGCTTCCATGACACAGTTGGCCCCTTTTGAACAATTCGGATGTGTTTGGTTAGAAGAACTAGATTCTCACTGCGGTGAAATTTGACTCACCTGTGATAAACCGCCAGATCTCGTGTAACGTGAGTTAACCAGCGAAGGGATGACGGATTTAAAGCTTAAAAAGGGCCATGTTCATTCCTTGCTCCTTGGGACAAGAGAGCTGCCTGAGACATCAGGAAAAGTATTACCACCAAACATAAAAACTCAAACAGGTACAAGAGCATCTCCAGAGACCCCAGCATCCCTGTTTCCACAGTTACCCTGCTGTTAAAAGACAAACTTCAAAAGACACGACTGATCTTTCCCCAAACCCACGTAGAGAAACCAGCTTCCTTCTGGGAAAGTGTTCTGTGGGCTGATGAAACCAAAACAGAGCTGTTTGGCAACGCAGACCAGCGACTTGTTTATTTGGGATGAAATGAAGCTTAAAAAGAAAATAACACCCTACTNTGGCAACGCAGACCAGCGACTTGTTTATTTGGGATGAAATGAAGCTTAAAAAGAAAATAACACCCTACTTACAGTTAAACATGGTGGAGGTTCCTTCATGTCGTTGAGCTGCTTTGCTGCCGCTGGAACTGGAGGCCTTGAATGTTTTCAGAGAATCATGAAATCAGAGGATCACCAAGGCATTTTAGAGCAAAATGTGGCACCTGGAGTCAGAAAAGTAGTTGTGGGTTGAAGATCATGGGTCCTCCGGCAGGACAATGATGCAAAGCATAAAAGAATAGTTAAAGAGGAAAAGATGGACTGTGTTAAACTGGCCAGCGGCGAGTGTTGGTCTCAGTCCGACTGAAGACATTTGGAAAGAGATGAAATCTGCTGTTGGCAAAACAAATCCGGCAACAAACTGCAGTTAAACAGTGAACTACCAGCAGAAAAGGTGCGACAAGATAACACATGTTACAAGAAACGAAGGCGTCATCATCTCCAAGGGTTGTGCAGCCAAGTGTCAGGGAAGGTACCTTTAATACCATCCAGGTCATATTTTCTCTTTCTTCTTCAGCCGACTCCACGTCAGCCGAATGCCTGCCGGGTGTGGACTTCAAGTCCAGCTCAGGCTGTGTGGAGCTTGCGTGTTCTCCCCGTGTTGCACCCCTGTATATGTGCCCTTCGTACTCATTCCTTGCCGGTTCATTAAAAGTTTCTCAGTTGCAGCCCTGTTCTGCTCTCAGGATGATCCTTCTCCTCGCTGTAAAATCACACATTTTCCCATCTCACCCTGAGCTTCTCCTCCATTCGAGTTGGTAGGTACAGCTGGCAGGAAGATCTCAACTCGCTTTTATCCTTCTTTATCACACTTTTTCCCCGCTGACTTTGGAGGCGCTGCAGCAGGACGCGGGACTCAAACTGGGGTCCTTCAAGCACAAGATGGCAGCTGTGCCACCACCACCACATTTCCTGTAAATTCTAACGTGTTCCAGCTCCACGTGAGATGGCTATTACTCTGGAAATGCGCTGCGTTCACTGTGTGTGTGTGTGTGTGTGTGTGTGTGTGTGTGTGTGTGTGTGTGTGTGTGGGTCGTGGGGAGGACAGGTGCGTTGGCCGGTTCACTGGGATCCTGCCACCGACTGCAGACAGAGGCAGAAAGTCCAGCAGAAATAGAGAAGCAGCAGAGAAACAGCGGCTGGGCTCCGAGCAGAAGCAGGAGGAGTCCCTCCTCGCCGGCTGGCCAGGCTCCTGCCCGCTGCACCGCTTCAGCGCGCCAGGTAATTAAAAAGGAGAACCCAACGTCGAAATGAAGGGCATGGGTGTTGTCCCCTGGAGCAGATCCCACACCGTACGCTTTTAGCTCCTGTTGACTGAATGACAGCCAGCAGGGTTTGCCCTGAGCTGCATCCCGCTGCCGGACGGCTGTATTTTTAACACTCGGGACTCAGTCCCCGCCAGGACTCTCTGAGACGCTCGGCTGCCCCCCTCTGTATGTTGGGAGGACGGGGGGGGGGCAGCTGGACAGCAAACATGCTTCTTACTTTAAACACAAAATCATCGCGTGATGCAATTTTCAACGCAGCAAAACAACCACACACCTCAAACTGCGTGTTTTTGGATGGAGGCTTTACTGTGGGGGGGGGTCAGGGCCACCTGAAGAGTGTGTCAAGGAGGGGGACGGAGGACAAGGCCACATGCGGAGAAAGGACAGAACGAGACAGCCGTAGAACCCCCGCCTCGACGTGGTGACCAACGCTGCAAGTCCGAGTGACGAAGGGTGACAGCAAATGATGTCCCCGCAGGGGGGTCCGGCCGGTTTTGGTGACAGTGTGCGTAGAAATCGGAGCTGAATCCCAGATGTCTAAAGTGGAAAATACGTTGGGTGGAGGCCCTGGTTTGAACTTCCGCTTTTCCGCTAACCTCCCCTCGACATCCGACCATCGCTTCTGAAAAGTTAACACATTAAAAACCTTGTTTGCATCGACACACTTTGTGGATCTTCAGTGTACAGTTTAAACATCGTGGTCTGAAGTTGGGGTTTACTGGGGGAGGAGGGGCTTCACTGAAACAGGCCTCTGCTGTAGTTCATGAGAAGAAATAAAACCAGGTGTTTACCAGGGTCAACATTTCTGGCTCAGCCCCCCTACCTGAATGACCTACCTACATTTTACTCTAGCAAATGCGGTGAAGTCAGAAGGCACAATCGCAAAGTTCTTCCCGGGACTCGAAAGGATGACTCCAGGGTGTCGGGTCCTCAACCAGGTTCAGCTACCTCTTCTCAAGGGGCCTGTTTGGCTCTCCGGCTGGTTCCCTTCACACTGGTGGGGCACACAGTTCTGATGTTCCTTCACCTGAGCTGTTTTACTTCTCTCCCCTCCGTTTCGTCCACGTGAAGCCTTGTGGCACCAGATGGCTCCGCAAAGCCAGGTTGCCGTCATTCCGATTCATTATACAGGTGTGATGCCCGGCTCCTGCAGGCTCCTGCACCCGCTGACTCCCACAGCAGCCCAAATTATCTGCCGACACCAGGAGCCCCTCCAACCAGGTACCGCAAATCCGCAGTGCCGGAGACCACTTCTGGGGAAAAAATGTCCCTCTGGGTCCTTCACCGTGTTTATGAATAGAATTTGTGACAGTCACTAAGGAGCTATAAGTGCATCGGCAAGGAGGGCAGCGCTGATATCGCCGCAACATCTCCGCGTGCCGAAGCGCGGCCGCTTGTCGCAGGGAACCGCTTACTAATTTACCGCCTCCTGGTGGCCAGAAGGTAGGAAAGCGGCGTCTCTGCCTGCAGGAGGTCCTCGAGGCCTTCTTCTATATTTAAGCTTGACCTCAGCATCAGTGCTGGCCTGAGCTTATCCATGCATAAAGTTATAACTGTCTGCTGTGGACAGTCTATAATTGCAGACAGTCTATTTGATGGAGAGGCTCCTTTCAAAAGGGAGGCAGCGGCACTCCGTCGTGCTTTGTTATTAAATGCACATACACACATAACAGCGGCGTGCGTTTCGGGACCAAGGAGACTTTTACGGACGAGAGAAGCATTTAGGAGGCTTTGGCGGCGGCGCGCTTTCCAGGAGTACGAAGCTGTCGGGCAGACGCTGTAAGGCCTCGGTTGGGAGGAGGGAAAAGAAAATGACCCTTCTGTCCAGTTGTGGCCGTTAAAAAGAGGATCCGTAAAAATGGAACCGCGCGGCTCAACCTTTATTCGCCCGTTCCTCCACCGTCCGGTCAACCCGGGAGACTAGCGGGCCTCACGGGAAAGCTCCGACATCGATACTCGGTTCGGTTCTGATCCCTCATGACCTTGTCAGACAGCCCCGCTCACATTCCCAGCTGTCATTATGTTCTCGTGAACTTTAGGGGCGGATTCTTCATCCCACGGCAGACAAGTACGCGTTTGTCTCACTTCCAGCGGCCGGGCAGATCTTTTATTCCGCTGTTGGTTCATCGTCACTCCGGTCCAGTTAGAAAACTCTCCGCTCGCAGAAGTTCGGCGGGTCGCTCGGCGGCCAGAACTTCAAGCGCAGATTCTTCCCCTCCTGCCGCACTGGCGTGCGGATCGGTCCGTGTCGGCAAACGGTCGCGTGTGAATTTGCGGAGCGACAAAACGTGTACCGCTGCGCTGCTGATGCCCATAATACGCATTTCCTTTGCGATTAGCTGCCCGAAAGTAGTATTTTACCAGTAGTTTTACTCGCTCTGAATATTGCTTTCCGTTGCTATCATTAATTTATTAATAAGAGCGGTAATAAGACGGAGTCTGGCGGGTTGCTGGGGGTATCAGGCAAACAGCGTGATTCCAAAAGCGAAAAGTTCCCAGTGAAGAAGGTAGCTGGTGGGATCAAACGCGAGGCTCGCAGTATGAAGCCCGCAGGAGGTGTGTGGCCGGACTTAACCCTCGCATGGAGAAAAGGGGGTTAGAACGATTCACGCAAACTGTAATGATTTTAAAAGCAGAAACGATGGTCTGCATGGTCGGCAGGTTTTGTTTGCGCGCGGAAAACCTTCAACTAACGTGAGTTTGGAGCTCATTGTAAGAAGGTGCTGAGGTAGAACCTCAAAATATCCATCAGACCAGTCGGTCTTCCTTGGCTCTAAATTAACCCGAAACGCACGTCACTTAAGCCCAGTCTTACTAAGTCCAGCCTTAGTTAAAGGGAAACACCAGCATTTCAGCAAAGAGGAAGATTTGACCCAGATGAAGACTGACAGACTCTGCACTGATCCACGATGAGACAGCAGGCAGGTCCTGTTAAAACTATCAACATTTTTCTTTAACATCAACTCCGTAACATAAACAACCATCCTTCGGTTTAACCTGAGATGTTTTTTTTTAAATTTATTTTCCTGAAAGTGACCTCACTAAATCAGAGTAACCTCCTCAGGACGGGGGGCCCGCAGGTGGGGGTTGGGGTCACTGCTGCCCTGAGCACTGACATCCTGAACTGGGAGCTGAACGTGGAACCTGCATGAGCAGCTCTGAACAGATACCTACATCTCAGAATGCAGTATTACTGACGCATTTTTCCGTTACAGGCTTTTAACATCTTCTGGTGCAGCAGCACTGAACTCACACACACACACACACACACACACACACACACACACACACACACACGCGCGCACACACACGTGTGTGTCCGTCCCCGGCCCCCATGGGCCGGGTGTTTGTGTTTGGGGCCTTGTGTTTGTGCAGGGTCACCGCCTAACTACTCACCGCAGGGTGCGGCTCCTCGGGAAGTGAGCCGACCAAGTGGGGGGGGGGAGGTCTCCGCTGTACCTGCAAGAGCTTGTCAGACCAGTTTCCTCAAAAAAGAAAAAAAAAACGATAATCCAGCCGTAGGAAAACGGTGGGAAATTTGACAGCCAGCACGTCACCCTTTCCGCCGCTGTGACCTGCCTCGTGACCAGCTGTCACAGGTCTCTTAACTTCCGTCTGTCAGCAGGCGTCACGCCTTCGTGAGGTAACTGTCCCGGAGGCCAACGCCACGAGTCCCGCCCGAACGCGGGAGCCGCTGGAGAAGACGGCGGTGGAGGCGGTGGGTTTTCGGAGGACAGCAGAAGTTCGTGGATGACCATACGTGTGAATGACAGCTGGATTCGTGAAATTCCACCAGGGTGAAATGAACGTGTCTGAACTGTTAGAGAAACAGTACTAGTAATAGTAAACAAAAACGGGAAAAAACCCAGTAGATTAGTGAACTGAGTTTTCTTAACACAACCGCTGGACGTAGAGGGTTAAATCCGAGGTGTCATTTTTATTTCAGAATGTTACTAACATATTTTAACATTTAGCATGTTTTAGTCAAATTTACACGCAGGTTGACTTATTAAAACTTTTTAAACTGATGAATAAAACAGATTATCGCACGGTGGACAACCCGCGTCGTGGCTACATTTCACGCTTCTCACTCAGCGGATGTTTCCAGAACTAACGTGCGTGTTTTGCGCTGTGATACTCCCGCGTGATGCTGGGTGCCGTGACGCCGACAGACACGTGGCCCTCGCTGTGACCGTCGCGGATCGGGCAACTCCTCGGCTCTCGCAGGGGAGGGGGCGCCTTCTGCCGCCTCCGGCCTCCCGACGGGTCGCAGAGCCGAGTCCTCGACGCGGGAAAGGTGTTGCGGCCAACACGCAAGCAACGCGCAGTCGACGCGCTTTTCGGAACAGCTTAGTGTCCGAATGCGGGGAAAGAAAACCCCCTGCGCCGGGGACGTCGGCCCTGAAGCTGGACTCTGCGAACAGGGGCTCTGCTGACGCTAGACAGGCCTCCCGAGCGCCGCGAGAGGTTGTGTGTGTGCCGACAGGCCCTCCTCGCCTGCGGCCCCCTGTCAGCACGCTGCCGGGACCCAGGGCAGCGTGTAATTAGCTTCCGCATACATGCCAAGAGCGTTCCTGTGAAAAAAATGTCCTCTTTTGTGTTCCGCCCTCCATCCTCACCCTGCTTGACCCGACCGCGGCCGTCGCTCCCAACATGCAATCTCACTCGCAGCCAAGCATGGGCGTTGCGGCCCTGGGGTGGGCTGCTTCCATCCCGTACGGCGCTGGGCCTCGCACGGAGGGAGTCGCCCGGTACGCTAACCTCCACGCCTGCAAGCGACCGGCCGCCTGTCGGCCTGCCGGGACCAGATAGATCTCCCTCAGCTGGTCTGAACGGCAGCGCTGGCGGAGACCGTCGCCCGGCTCGCCTCACGGACGGCCGTCGGACGCCAGTTAAACAGCCTCGCTGTGACTCCTTCATCGCGTCCGCTGTTGTCCCTGATGTTCTAAATTAAATTCCGAGGTCCAAATAAATCACCAGCGCTCAAGTCCTGCTCTGGGATCGGGGGATTTCGGCTTCTCGCACGTGAGGTGCCGGTTCACATTCGCCCAAGAGGATTCTTGGGAATAAGGTGTGGAGAAAAGGGAGATACTGCGCTCGAGATGACTTTCCCGCTCGACGTCTTGCTGGGAAACGCAGCGGTAAGGTTCTTCACTAAAGTGTGTGTTCAGGGGATGACTGAGCATCCCCCCCCCCCCCGGTTTGAGCACTCTGACAGCCTCAGACAGATCACGCGTATCTGAAACAATCTGACTTGACATTTCGCTCTGTATAAAATGCATTTTGTCATCCAGGGGCTGTTCGTACGGTCCCCTTGAAGATAATCCTCGTCGCCGCCGGGCAAATTAATGTAGGCGATGCGCGTGTTAATCCCTCCGACAGGAAGACCCTTATTTGGAGGGAAAAACTCGAGGCTTCGTAAACAAGCGGCAGGCGGCTCAGCTCACTGCTGACACAATCGATGTATCGATCAAATAGACGTGCTGAAATATTCTTGTTTAATTCAATCTCGGTTTTGCCGCCAGGATGAGAGCTGCATCACACCGGGGGGCCCTTTGTTGTTGGCAGTAACCGGGAGGACCAGCCGTACCGAATTTATCTTATTCCCACTTACAGTACTGTGCAGAAGTCTTAGTCACGCAACTTGAATGTGTGTTGAGAAGTACAGGTAGATTCTTATCTACCATCAGGGGGGTTTCTGGTTGGTCCCAAATTCATCCTGCAGCCTGAGAATGACCTCAAACACCCAACCTCAGTCATACACAACTATCTTCAGCAACAGATGGTCTGGTCCCCACAGAGCCCTCATCTCAACATGATCGAGTTAGTCTGGGAGGACATGCAGAGACAGTCAAAGTGTGCAGAAGAACTGTGGCCAGTTCCTCAAAATGTTTGGAAGAACCGACCAACTTCTACCTTAAACCGCATGCAAGTTTGCATAAGAGAACTGATGGTGTTTTAAAGGCAAAGGGTGGTCCCACCAAATATTGATCTGACTGAGGTTTTTTTAGAAGGTTTATTGATTAATAAGTATTCGTGGCATTATTTTTGGAACCATCCTCGCTTTATAGCATTTTTCCCACAGGTGCCTAAGACTTTTGATCAGTACTGTACATGATGTTTTTATAGCCCATTAATGGTGAGAATTCAAGTGGAACCTGGAGAACAATTTACTTCCTATATCATTATAGGTAGAAGGGTTCCTTTCAGTGCCCATCTGGGAAGTTGTTAGGTTTTTGCAGGTCTGGTCTGGTCTTCTCTTCTGATGTGGCTGATCGAAATGATGAATTTGATGTGATTTCTATAAATGTCACGAGAAATCTGCACATTCGTCCCGGGGACGGACTTAGACAGCGGTGCTGCGTTGGCTTCCGTGCGGCTGCGCTGCTGTTGTTGCAGTAAAAAGAAAAACAAATTGACGCGGCTCCGTATTTTTTACCCGGGTTTCTTGGCATCTGCAACATATCGGTTGAGAGTTTTGAGAGGCCCTTCCGAAAGAATCGCAGTTGCTCACCTTGATGACATCATAGTCCTCCTCAGAAAAGGGGCACCGTTACCTGTGCGGCCTGAACCCGTGCTGCCGAGGCTGCAGCTTAGGAGGGGCCGGGGGGCTTGTTGCCGAGTGCCAGACGGCACCCGCCGTCTTTAATTATCACGTCACGTTTGGGCCCGTGTGGTCCAGGGTCCCCTCCACCCTTCGGCCTCAGACTTCCCTCACAGTCACGCAGCTTTCCAGCAGGGTCCTCAGCCCACAGCCTGCTGCTGTTATGAGATTATGAAGCAGTCGGCAGGAGTCTGTAGACGGCCTGATATCACAAATGACAGGTATTCCACCCCTCGGCGAAGTAGCTGAAAACCCCACTTTTGAATACCCCCGCTTTTTTCATTTTGTGACAGTCCAGAGCCTGTGCTGGAACCCCCTGGGTGGGAGGCTGGGCCAGATCCGCCCTGGGCAGGAGCTTAGTCCATCGTCGGGTCCTCACATCGGCACTCACTCGCACACTCTAGTGACACACTAGTTTGGAGCATCCAGTTAACCTGAAACATACATCTTCGGACTGCGGCACAAAACCCGAGCGTCCGGGGGAAACCCACACGGACACGGGGGCTTTGCAAAAATAACTCAGACTGAGTTTAAGCTGCATGTCCAGTGTCAAGACTCCTCCTCGGACAGCGGCACCGCAGACCCTCATCCTCCACGCACCAGTACAGTAGGTCACCCAAGTTCACGGTCCCTCCAGTGTTGCAAAAAATAATCGTAATAATTCTTCCATAAAGTTAATCAAACGGATAAAACTCACATATTTCTCTGGGCTGTTATGACAGCCGCGCTTGTACTGTTTTTTTTTTTTTTGAATTGCGAGTCCCGAGTGGCTTGATTTTGAATCAAAATGTGGATGTAAGCAATGTGAGGTGGGTTTTTAATATATCCTACAAAGGATATTGTGTACGAACAAATGGCCCACAGCAGAGCTTATTAAAGGCCACACATTGTAACTGTTTCGCACCACAAAACCGCCGCAAATGAACAAAGTTCAAAAGGAAACTGCCCTCGAAATGGCGAAACATCTCATGAGAAGCGACCCCCCGCAAACCCTCTCCGAGCCCTTCGGAGCTGTTCATCTTCCCCGACAGCAGTAAACAGACTGTCTTCATAAGACACGACAACTAACGCGCCTTAGAAATCTTCTGTCATTTGCTGACGGCCCAAACGTCCCAAAGCTTCCAAAAGTGCAGAAAGTGTGAACTAACCTCCCTGTCCCAAGGGCCGACAGAAAGACCCGGAAGTTCACGACCCCAGAGAAGAACAGCGGTTTCTTACCGACACACGACCTGCTTGTGACGAAAACGAGAGTCGGTCTGGACCAGATTTTTGCTTTTTTTTGGATTTCTGACCAAAAAAAACCTTAATATTAACATCAGATCAGATGACACTCAGCTTAGGGAGATTGTTTTACCGCGAGTGACCGGGCCTCACGGGACCAACCACCCCCGGCCTTCATGCAGCCAGGAGCCCAGAGCAGTGGGCCGCTGGCCCCCTGTGGGCCTCAGCGCACCGTCTTCCACGCAGCTGCTCTCCTGGCTGAAACGGTCGAACGAAACGGCGCCGCGTTTGAATTTCAGACGGCCGACGCTCAGAAACGTTACACCGGTCAGGGATGGATGGACTCAGTAACCTGATATATTTCACGACGGCAGCATAGCTCGCAAGTTCTGCTGACGGTTGTTTTGAACCTTTCTGACCTCAGCTTCGTAAAAATGGAAAACCTCTAAATAAAATCTCGACATTCTTTAAATAACTTACATACTGTAGTCCTATACATGTTCTTAAATACTGTACAGCTATGTATAGATGTTATAGACGGAGGGCTGGTTCTGCTCCAAACTGTCCCAAGACGTCCAGTTTTGCCGACAGGGGTAACTCCCTGTACGCCCCCCCCCTCCCCGCCCCCCCCACCGTAGGCCGTAGACGGGGCAGTCGATGAGGGAGCCCGCCTCTGGCTGCAAGTCCCGCCGGAGGTGGGGTGGCTGGGAAGTGGGGGGGAGGCGGGGGAGTTGGCCCCACAACGTGTAGGGAATTGTAGGTTGCAGCGTCGCGCTGAGCCTGAAACTATGATAAATAGTGACGGCGAGTCTTGAAATAGCCGCCCCTCCCCTCCCCGCTACGTGGTGCACGCCTGCGGATCTCGTGTTCAGCCAGCCCTTCCAGGAGAACCCTCACACCGGCCTGCTCCTTTTCGCAGTCCCGGCTAAATCTGTTGTCCTGCTCCTGTAATTAACCTCCAGCCCGAGTTGTTGATACATGTCGACAGCTACGGCTTGTAGCCGCCGCTTCTGGAGTCCATCGGAGGCCCAATGCAGGACTTGCACGAGCTAAGCTGCTAGGTGTAGAAAGCCGCCTTGTCAATAAACAAGCAAATAGTCCAGAATGAATGCAGTTCTTTCTCCTTCCCGTCATCCTGAGCACAGATCTTTATGCCTTTCTTGTCTGCCCCCCACGGCACAGACTCCGGGGACCCCGTCAGAAACTACAGCAAGTTCTGCAAAGTACCTCTTATTTATCTCTGGCAGAGTTGCCTGGGTCAGAAACCGACATGTAGGTAGAAATAACACAGAAGTGTGATTGTTACTGAGCTGAATGACCTCTAAAGCACTTGCATTCATGCCTGAGTGTTGCTACTGCTGCTGAGCAGGCGGACGCCGCAGGGAGCGACACGCCGATCGTAGCCAAGTGGAAAGGAAGAACAGAACGCAAATCGATATTTACACCAGTATTCCGACAAATCCAGTGGGAACTTCCTGGAGGCACGCTTTACTGAGGTGCGTATAGCATTGTGTGTGTGTGTGTGTGTGTGTGTGTGTGTGTGTGCAAAAACCATATTTAGCGCGAGAAGTACTTGTGTTCCAAATTTCACTTCTGTGGAAAGTGAAGCAAAGCGGGGCATGAAGAACAAACAGACGGATGATTTACAGGTGTATAGAGATGGAAGATCGATAATATAATAATAATTTCTGTGTTTTTTAAAGATCTACAACGTTACGTGTGTTCTTTTATCTGCTGCACGCGTGAGCCGGGGAAGACTATTGTCTGGCAACAAACAAAATCAGTGCCACACCAGCTCAGTGTTGAGCCCCACCTGACATGAGCAAACAGGCTCCGTGAGCAGCTGCCGTGGGACATGCGGGTTCCCCTTTACGTTGCCATTTCCATTTTTTAACATTTTTGAAATTCAGCTTTTGTGTTTGTTTTTGTTTTTAGAGCACGGGGGGGGGAAGATGCCCGACTGCTGAAGCAGAGGCAGGTTCTCAGGTCTGCGCAGGTTTCATGTGATGAGTACTTGACTCCTGTCCTCACGTTGGACTGAAGATAGTGTGGTGGTCACAGCGATCGCCTTGCTGTTAAAACACCTGAGCTCAAGTCACTGCTCCTTGTGTCAGGTTCCCAGCAGGGGGTTGTTTCACAGGCTAACACCCAGTGATTCTGTATAGTCTGGTAAATGTTTGTAAGTCTCTAAGTCGACCCACCTCACATAGTTTGTCACTTTGGAGAAAAGCACCAGAAAAAAAAGCGATGTATTAGTATATAACATACAAGATACCTGTAACATATAATGAGACTTCTGGTGCAACTGGACTGTATGGGAATACTGGACGATCTAATCCAGTCAGTGAAATGATGTTCTCAACATCTATAAAGCTCAGTTTGTCGGTTTGTTTGTTTGTTCTTTATGCACAGCTTTGTTTTTCAAGCTGCCGATTTGCCACGGAGGTGCTTCTCACCCCGAGTGAGGGCTCCGTGTAGGTAAGTCCATTAAACTCCACTAAGGCCACCTACTGTTTCGAAAATGTCAAATCCCATCTCTGACAAGGCACAAAGGTTATAAAGGTTATTAAAGGTAATAAAGTTTGGCGGTAGGTCTTTCAAATTACCGTGGACACGTCACTACAGCTGGCGCACACGTTGCTGTCAGTGCCAGCCGTGCATTTGAACTAAAGAGCCGGTAGCTGGTATATCTGACCAAACCAAAATGTGAAATTAAATGCGAAATTAAACTGGAAACACACACGTGATGTAAGGAGAATAAAGTTTTCTAATAAACACACCATCTACCACCATCAGGCTCATCTGTGGTGTCCGCCTGTTCGGCAGCAGAAACAACACCTGTGTACTACATGTCCCCACTTCGATGGTAAATACAGCTTGGTGATAGCTGTTTTTTTTTTTATTTTATCATTTTTAACTGTCCGCCCCTCCGTCTAAGGGTGGATCTACAGCAGGTCATCTAGGAGAAGTGGCTGAGAGCAGATCAGCAAGGCTCCACCAGGGCTGGGCCAGTTAGTTAATACTCTGTCCTTCCACACCATTATCTTCTTGCTTCGTGTTTTTCTTTTTGCACATTGTGCAGTAAATTATACCTCTTTGCCCCGGAGGAAAAAACTGAATCACGACTCCCTTGTGAATTACTTTCGGCTCTCCGTGGAGGATAATATATTTAACTACTGTTGTGCAGGGTGGGTGCAGCACAGGGAGGGGGACCGCTACCTGGGCGTGTTGTTAATACTGCGTCTTTGTTCCAGCAAAGAATGCCGTGCTGCTCCTTACAATGTTCAGGATTGTGTGATGCAGAACACCTAAAATCTGGTTCGTCTTGCATCAGAAATGTACACCCAAGGGTTCAATTGTGCATGAGAACCATTATTCGGTCAAATTTTGCGGGGTTGTATCACGGTATCATCCATGTATGGGTGACAGCATTGGATTAATATCCACCCGTACTCTGTTAACCGGTTAATCCTGAGCAAGGCTGTAGCGGTACAGAGAATTTTCCGGGATCACTGGCTTTGAAATGACCCCAAACCATCGCAGGGTGGCCCCACACACATACGCGGTCTCGCTCTCTCTCTCGCTCACACACACACACACACAAATTCGCCGAACGCGAAAGCTGACTTTCACACATCATTTGTCCTACTTTCAGAACGACTGCTGCAGATAGAAGTTTAAACATCTGAGATTTAGCCGAAATGAAGAAAGTCAGAGTTACATCATAGTTTGCATGGCTGAGGTCCGGGCGATTGTTGTTTCCGCCCACAGTCCGAAGACGTGTCGCACGTGAGTCGGTGTGTCTGAGCTCCCACTGGCATGACGGTGTCAGCGAAAGTGCGAGTGTGGCTGTCCCGCGAGGGACTGGTGTCCTGCGACGGGCGTCCAGGGAGATCCCTGCCTCGCATCTCGTGCTTCCAGGATGAATTCCGCACCACGTGTCTCACACGTTTCCACGCACTGATGCGAGGAGCAATGAACCGAACTGAAAATCTTCGCGTCACACGGTGATCGCATCAGCGCCGCCGTCACTGCGGCCCTACATCTCTGCCCCCCGTGACACAGACGCACCTTGTCAGCCAGGATCTAACATCCAAGTTCTATTCCAGTCTTTCATCCCCAAAGGGATCACTCCTCCCCGAAAGGACAAAGCACGGGGACTCTGCGGCCACAGCTCACAAAACCTGCACGACCTCAGCCGACGGCACCAGCGGCGGTGATTTAAATGATTTTTATTTTCGGTGTTCGAAGTGGAGCGACACCCTGCAGGACGCAGTAGCGCCGATCTGGTTTTTCTCTTTGGAGCGTTGTGATTTTTTTTTTTGGTCTCTATTTGCAACCAGCTGTAAAGATTCTGAGCCGAAGTCGCCTTCAGTATCACGTGGCCGCTGTTCGTAAGACCCCCCCCCACCTGAGAACCCACCTGTGTGCACCAAGTGACGGTGCAAGTCGGCTCACGCGCCACGTTCCTATCCTTCCTTCCAAATCTGCACCTCAATCTTTTATTCGCTGTAGAAATTCAAAATTCAACCCCCGCCCCCCCCGACTTTTAGCCCTGGTTGTTTTTCATTTTCATTTAGATCAACTGAAAGCACCATTTGTGTCCAGCCCCCGCACTTTGTGAACATTCAGCAGAGTCACACTGATGCAAACAGTGCAGGGGAGAGATTGTTCACACCAAAGTAACACAGAGGGACACGTCATTTGGAGAAAAGCGGGGCGGAGGGGGCGGGCCGAACGGGAGCACCTTGGTATTCAGGTACGGAGAAGCACGAGCGCCTTCCAGACACGCCAAGCAACACCCTGGCATATTCTGTTCCGACACGTTATGCTCGGATTCTTGGCATTTTCTTCAATATTGAGGCAGTCAGACACCCTGATTCGGGGTCCTCCAGAGCCAGTTAGATAAGGTGCTATTTCTGGCGCCGCAGCATCAGCTGTTCTCACAGAAAGGGCCCAGACAGAGAGCGGCAGATGTGGGAAGGCTTGCGGATGAGAGGGGCTCGTCGTCGTCACATCACGGCTTCAGAAAAGGAGACGCACCTGGGAAAAACAAGGCTCCTTCGTCACACACCTTGTCAGCCTGGGAGTTATGACCTTAGCCCTAACCCTCCCACCCTGCCCCTCTGCGCAACAGTCATCCAGCCCCTGCGGGGGGGGAGGGGGCACCTGGGAGCGCCACTACCTCCTGTCAGCGGGACAGGTGGAGGTGCGCGGATCGCTGCCAAATAGTTTCACTTTAGCAGGGAGGGTGCCGCAGAGTGGGCGGGGGCCTTCGGTGTGTGCGTGTGAGCGTGTGTCTGCACACCATTCTTTCTTCTGCCGCCGTCAGGGTGGTGGCACTTCCAACCGGCAACTCTCGGTCTCCGGCAGCGCTGCGTCTCGCTCCTTACGCTGTGACGGCTGCGACTTCCCTCCGGGACAAGCAGGCAACCTGACCCCACGAGTATGAAAAGGTCAGCAAATTCTCCTCTTCTTCCGCGCCGGTGGTTCTGCGGGGGGTCGTCGGCTTGTTAACGTTTCCACCTTCTGTGCCGATAAGTCGAGTTCCTGCGCCCGAGGCCGTTCGGTTTGTTGACACGTTCACAGTTTCTCTTGTTGTGTCTGAAGGCCTCTGGTTGGTCTCTGGAGTCCAGCAACCCTCAGCTCCATGTTTTCTTCCTTCCTCCGGCTCCTTCTTCAAGCCGGTCCACCACGGTGGGCCTTTGACCTGTAGGGTGTTTTCCTCAGATTAGCAGCTTTCTAAGTAACCTTCTTCAGAGGTAGCACTAGTGTGACTGAAATATGACTGATGATATGAAGTGCTGATATCGGTGGAGAAAATGACTAAATGATGAGGAACAGCTGAAGATATGTACACAAAGCCATTGGTGGTAATGAAGTGTTTTTTTTTTTTAAAAAAAAAACAAGGGTGTAGCTTCTTGGTTACTGATAGGAGGCAGAAATAGGAGTCGACGGCACTATATAGAAATATTATGGAACATGGGAACTTTAGTAAAACGTGCAGTTTATCGTGCGCACGGTTTCATTTTTCGCCCGGTAAAACCCCCTGCATCTCTCTGGTATTCAGCTACTACTGAAGTGGCCTACAGCTTAGGAGAACGTCCAGTCTCAGCTCACTGCCAGTTGCCAGCGGTGCTCCGTCTTAAAGAAGCTGGAGCACAGAATTTCTTCAGTGTAGATGAACGGGGTCAGCCCAGGGTCGTGTGTTCAGATGCCCAGCACCGGCCCGACTGACAGCCGTTCGAGGGTTTCTGGTTGGCTGTTGCACACCGTCTAGGCCCCCCCTAGATGGGAAAGGGTTAGGCGGGGATAACCGCTATAGCTTCCGTCTAAATGAAATATATAAAAACAGTTTATCAGCGTGACACAAGGTTTATCTGAAGACAAACCTCTCCCAAGGAGGTTTCTCAGTTGCCATGTGCAAACTCTGGCTTCGCCGTGTAAACAGACCTTTCTCCTCCAGAGCTTCCTTTATTTGTTTTGCTTCTTAATGATGTAGGAATGCAACAGCCTGATGTCCTGCTCCACCAGGGACGTTCATTCCTCTTTGTTCCCCGTGAGTGAAAACCCAATGCTGAGCCCCACGGTGCAAGCAGAAATTCCCCCGCAGGCGGCTCGCGGAGATTTTACACGGCGTAAAAAGGAAAGGGCTTTCGGTCGAGGGCCGGAAAGGAACGTTTCTGATCAGGGCCCGTCTTGGAAAGTTGATTCGCAGCAGCAGGGAAAGGAAGCAAGTTCCCAAAGTCAGTCGTCCTGAAGAAGAGGAGTGCAGGCTCACCTGAGGGAAAATACGATTTTTTTTGTTTTGTTTTCAACTTGGTGGGACAACAGCAGCAGTAACAGCTACACAGTCCAAGTTGTTGAGAGTCAGGGTCCGGGCCAGGGTTAGGGTTAGGACTAACAGTTCTGGACTAACATCACCGTTTCCCTGAGGGATCAAAAGCGGCATCGGTGGCAACATTACAGTCCCTTGTTTACTACACCTCCCACTATCTCCGTGTCTCTGTACGTCACGGCGGCTTTCGGTGTTTCGGTCTTTCTAAGTTTCATCCCCTTTTAATTTACCATTTTTTAATAACATTTTTTCATAACTGTACAAAAGAAGGCAGAGTAATACCACAACATCTTTGCTTCTTGATGAACAAACAATTAGGTGTTTGGATGTTTAAGTTCTGGACGTATCTCGTACCTGCAAGTGAAACGTAATTCGCACTAATAATTCGTTGGTAGTTCCTGCGTTACTTTGAGTGCGAGACCCCCGCTGGGGTCCCTGCGAGCCGCTCTCGGGACTTTTCATCCATGCGGCAGAAGCCCGCTTAGATTCAAACGCAGCCGTCGCTGTATAGACGCGCAGAAGAATGTCGGGTACACCCAGGTACATCCAAGACAAGCTGAGATGTCACCTCAGCTGGGCGACTTGTGAGCTGTTAAAAAGAAAGCGGAGGATGGATCGTAGTTGGTCACGTTAATGTCTGCCCTGTTCTCGCCTCAAGTAAAGCGTAGACACAACTGATGGGTCTGCAGTGGTCTGCTTTCCATCCAGGGTGCCCTGAGCTAGGCTGTAGGCCTCCTGAGATCCAGGCCAGCACAACCCTAATCAGAAATGAACTTGATCTGGAGTTTCCACATGAAACGAAAGGTATCTATCATGGGGCTGAAACAAGAAAAACCCACTGAGAAAGCTGAAGAACATCTCAACAGTTTCCGTCGAGGAGGAACGTGCGTTCTAAACCGCTGCCCATCGCTGGTCTGGCAGGCATCTTCTGAGGGGCCCAGTTAGCACCTTTGGCCAGGATCCTACAGACACAAAGAATGGCCCAGAGCGGGGATGTAAGTTGTGCCCACCCCTGATGTGTCTGTAGGCAGCGAGAGGTGGTGGTGCATCAGTCACATGGTACTGGATCACAGTTTGGATGATGGTACAGTCGGCAGGAGGTCTGTTGCCATCTCGCTTGCCTGGATTTTTTTCCTCCCCCGGTATAGGAAGGTTTGTTCCCCATCAGCCCCCCAACCAAGAAGTTCCTCGCAGAGTAAATAAGAAATAAAAAATTTACCAGAAAAATGTATTTAAAGGAGCGCTGAGTGTGTCACACTCTTGACAGGACAATTGCTGTCCTCTTGTGGGAACTGAATGAATGTGTCATTCCGGGGGGAGGGGGGGGCAATAAATCGTGACTCTCCCTCCTACATCCTTTTCAGTGTGTTCTGATGTTTGGTGGTGATTCTCCCGCGAGCGGCAGGAAGGGCCGTGGGGGGGCGGGGGGGACAGAAGTTCCATGCGGGCCACACCTTCGAATTGCCTGTGAAAGCAGAGGAGCAAACTTACTACAGCGAAGGAAAAATAGCAACGCATAATTCTTAGCGCCATTAGCAACACAATCCCTGCAAGACGCCATTTATATTGGAACTCGGTGTTGCAGAAACCAGATCGCTTGGACTCGTCTTCCATGACGCTCCTCTGCCCTGTGCTCTGCGAAATGTGCTGGAGCGTGTCAAGAAACTAAAGCCCGGCGTGAAAGAAACCACTGCCCAAATTCCGGAGATTCACGTGAAGAGAAGATCGAAAGATTTGCGATTTTAAACCCCGAAAAACCTTCTGCGATTGAGGCGGCAACGATTTTGTCGAGTCGTGCCTGGTCTCGGAGGTTCAGACCTGTGCGGCTGCCCACCTCTACACACACACACACACAGACAAATCAGTGTGGATCCATGACAGAGCTGAACGCCCACTGCAAACTGTTGGGTCTGTTTCCCTGGAATCTGAACAAGAGTCTTTGCTCCCACGTACAGTAAGTCTCCCTGGTCTGACTAACAAGATTTTCTGATACTCCCTTCCCTCCAGTGTGTCAGCTGTGCACGCATAAAGTCATCATCGCGTTCCGCTTCTTCAAACCTCGACCGCAGCGTCACTGTCGCTGAACCTGAAGCCCCCCACGGCTGTCCTCTCTCCGCCTGGCCTGAGAGTCAAGCTGACGCTCACGTTTTCTCGAAACCCTCGGTTCGGTTCTCTGAGTCGCTGCCGTCGCCCGTCTTGTCCGCAGACCTTCTCGCTCCTCTCGTTGGTTCTCGCTTCTCGCAGCTGCCGCATCGCCGGCCTAAACGTCCCGCTTTCGAGCGCGTCACCGTTTCTGATCGCTTCATTTTCACCCCCCCTGCTGTATCACCGGCACTTCCGGCAACTTTCACAACTGCGCCCGTGGAAAAAAAACAGCAGCTGCGCTCTTCTCTGTTGACGCTGAGGCTGAAGCCTGTGAGAAACAGATCATTAAAACAAATGATCGGCATAAATTAGCGCGTCTCCCGTAGCCGCGATACGCGGTGTAGGAACCGCTCGCGTTGTTTCTATGACAACCGGCAGCGCCGGAAGGGGGTCACACGGGCCGGCCCAGCGAGGCAGCCGTACGATTTACCGCGAGACCCGGCGGGCCGTCGGTGGTCTGTTGTTGAATCATTCATAAAACCGAGCAAAAATGCGAAACTGGCGAGGATGAAGCCTCGCTTAGCGTGGAACGGTTTTGCACTTTGTCTGACGCTGCGCTTCCGTTACGAGAGGCACCCANGCGATACGCGGTGTAGGAACCGCTCGCGTTGTTTCTATGACAACCGGCAGCGCCGGAAGGGGGTCACACGGGCCGGCCCAGCGAGGCAGCCGTACGATTTACCGCGAGACCCGGCGGGCCGTCGGTGGTCTGTTGTTGAATCATTCATGCACTTTGTCTGACGCTGCGCTTCCGTTACGAGAGGCACCCATTGAGCAGCGCGTTTGGTAGAGTTTCCGAGCGGAGACGGTGCGGCTCGTACGCGGACGACGCGGGAGCCGACCTGCCGAGACGGCAAGCGGGTGTCGCTCTGCGGCGGCGGCAGCTCGGGCGTGTTGTTGTTGGGTTGTTGTGCCGACTGCACTGACTCTGCAAACGTCCCCCGTCAGGCCAGCCCAGCGCTGCTCAGACGCAACCATAGTTGGGAAGCCCCGGTTTGTGTCTGACCGCTGCCTTTAATCACCACTCGCGCTGGGCGTAATGAGGGGGTTCTGGTTCTGGGGTGGGGGTGGGGGGGTGCGGGTGGGACGGGTCTGGAAAAGGGACGACTTCTGCGGGGACGCTTTTGGCCTCCGCCGGGCCGACGCGATCGGCACGACCGACCTGCCACTTTTATCGCATGGCAAGGTGATGATCCATAGACGGGCCTCTGGTTATTGTTGCCGTCTTGGAATACATTTGCTTCGCAAACGCTTCAGAATGAACGTCGAGGCCGGACCCAGACGAGGCATCCAGCTTTGGAGCCTGTGGTTCTCAGCCGCTCTGCGAGTGGTGGCAGAAGAGTCAAAACATTTCCCCAGTCGATAGAAGCCTGAAGAACAGCGATCGTAACTACAAGCAACACTTTCTCCGTTTCGGAGACACCCATTGGCACGTCGACGGAGAGCTATTCTAGTCGAACGGCTCTCACCTCAACTCTCTCATTTTATACTGAGATTATCCCTCAAAGACATTTCAGCTGGTCAAGCTGTAAAATATCGCTGTTGTGGATGTAGATTTCAAAAAAGTCTGCTATTTTAAACATCATAATGGATGTTGAGAGAATAAGACAGACTGACAGATAGATAGATAGATAGATAGATCTGCTCTGACCGGTCGACCGCAGTTGTGTTCACGACCCTCTCTGCAGTCACCTGTTGTTTTACAGCATTGTAAATCTACCCGTCTTTCTTCAAACTGCGGAACATTTGTCTGCCCCCCCCCCCCGTTCTCACCCCCCCACAAGACACAGCACGCTTCCCCCAAGCCGCGCTTCAGGGAGACTGCCGGCGCTCCGCGGGGGTCTCATCCGGTGGGACTGGGCTGGCTAACTGGAGAAGCTCTCAAACTTCGTGCAAAACGATCACATTTGCCCCCCCCCTCCCCTAACACCCCTCCCCCTTGCATTGAAAGTAATTTTAACAGAACAGAACTAAAAATTCATTTTGTCTGACCTAAATCAAAGGGTTTGAACCATGAGCTTATTACACACTGTGCTTAACTTGTGTTGTGGAGGAGGATGGGGTATGATTATCCTCCAGCTACCCACCCTGCTATAAAAACTAGCGGTGCGGCATCTGGAGGCAGAGCTACATCGCTGCTCTCCCTCCCATCTGCGGCTCTCACACGCCAGCCTCTGCCTCCTCTCCGCAAGCCAGCCCCGGCCCGCCAGCGAGCCGCGCGGGGATCGCCGGGCTGCCTGCACGCGTTGGCACTCGGGCACGCCTCTGCGAACGGAGAGCGGATGAGAGGGGACTGCAGTTAGAAAGCAGAAAGTGCTTCTCTCTCTGCAGTGCGAGGTGGAGACCAGAAAGGGTCACCTTGTAACCCTTGGGGGGGACGACAGAGCGAAGCACCATAAGGTGGGTCGTGACTCTTTCTGCCAGGCTCATTAGACCAAGAATGAGTAGGGGGGTGGACGCCTCCAGCTGTGTGTGTGTGTGTGTGTAAGTAAGGTGGAACCCGTGTTTGGCTTCTTCGTACTTCAGTCCCGAATTTCTGTGCAGGTACCACAATTAGATGAGTAATACAGCAGCCCTTGTTTTGAAGGTATTGTCATGTCTGGTGACACACGATGGTTATGTTGTTATGCAGCTCCGTCACAACTTTTGATCCTCTTTGTCGGGGGGGGGGGGGGGGGNCGCCGAGGGGGGGGGGGGGGGCGGGGGGGGGGGGGGGGGGGGGGGGGGGGGGGGGGGGTTGTATCGCGCTAGAAATCCGTGCGATGGAGCTACAGAAAAGTTTGAGGTGAACGCATGCAACGTGCACCGGAAGCGATGAAAAGTATTTCTGAGATTATTTGCTACTGGACAGGAGAATAATCTGTGAAAAAAAATCATCCAGGAGGACAATCTTTCATATTTACGTCATAAATGAAGGGTATTAAAAATAAAGACGTTTACAGGTTTGTGGCGGTCTTAAGGTGTACGGATCGCAAAATATAACCACAGTCGAACGGTGCGAAGTAGCACGCTTATTCCTGCGTTCGCAGGGTGGCGTGTCAGTGTTTTTCCACTGAAATAATAACATATTTATATAACTCGCAGTCATCGGCTTACTAGGTGAATCTCACGAATTTACACTTTCGCGCGTGAAGCCCGTGACTTGTCAAAAGACCCCGAGCAGAAAAGGTCTGCAAATAAATGAGAGAAAAAGAAGAAAAAAGCGGTGCAACGTTCTAAAGTGGAGGAACGGCGGCGCTGCGTGTCAAACATCATGACGTTACGTCGCCGTTTCTTTAATGCATTTGTTTTCCTACAGGCGTCACATATGTGAGTCTGTGTAACGTAAAGCCTTTTTAAAATAAATCATCCACGTGAACGTTTCCCCCGAATTCGAGCCGTTTTCCGCCGGCGGCTGTTAAAGGTAAAGGTAACGTTTAGGGGTGGGTGAGATTTAGCCGAAGGGCTGCAGGAACAGGGAGGGCAAAGTGAAGTAAAAGATTAGGAAGTTCTCCGATTTAAAACACTTTTAACCACGAGAAGCATCCGGTGACGTCGGGGGGGGGGCTTACAAACAGGGATGGTTTGCACTTCGGTCCTGTTACCTCATCCTGAGCTTAGTGCTTCTCCTCAGTTGTTCTCCACGCGTCTTCGCCCGAATAAAGTGGGGAAAAAAGCGAGCTGCTTCCAACTAAATCCGACGTGACGAAATCGTCACGGTTTGGGCCTTTCCCCGGAACCCTGTGTGGAGATGAAGTGTTTCTTCCCTGCTGCTTGTTCCTGCGTTTGCAGTATATTGGTGTCCAGCGGTGGATTGTTTTCACACAGTCGGGGGCCTGAGGTCGGGCGAACATCCTTCAACGCAGCGACGGGTCCAAAAGGCGCAAAACTGTGGCTTTGCTGCGTAAACCAGGTGTATCTTGGAAGGGATCCTCAGTAGAAGCGGAGTTCCGCAGCGCACGCGGCGGGCAGGTACTGCGGTCAGCGGACCCCGGGTTCTGGGTCACACGGCCAATGGGTTCCTGGGATAAGAGGATACAGAGAGAAATTGAATGTATAAGTGGTTTCTGGAGTAAAAATTTAAACTCAACTGCTTTGAGTCAGATTAATTCCTATTCTTTCAATTTAACAACAGTCCCTGCAGAGATGAGGTCATAACTCCTCGTTGCTGTGGCCCATTAAGTGAACCCGCCTCTTCGCAATACAGGAAGGACAGGCGTGTGTTTCGAGTTGCTCCCAAACCGCGAACATGTTTCAAACAAGTGAGGAAGGACTTGTGTCTTTCTGGGGTAACAGCCAGGCCCACCAATAGAAAGCACTTGTTCCAGATGTTGATTTGCAGTCTGGAGATGTTGGTTTGAAACCTGGCCCTGGTGCAGGACCCTTCATCAAGGTGTTTCACCTGGAATGTGGTATAAAAGGGGAAAAAAATTCTGAAGCTGATGATGATGATGATGATGATGATGTGGCATCGCAAGTTACCTGGGATAAAAGTGACACATGGTAGAATATTCTGGATACTTCGTAGGTCGCTCAAGTGTAGGTGAACCTCAGTCTTTTCCCCCCAGGCTTCCATACAGTCAGACGCTACAGTCCAATTTTAAAATCCCATGGATATGTTATCGATTGGTCACATATATTAAAGCTGACCTTCAGTTCCTAGGAAGCCCATATTTGACGTAGCAACTTCTGGAATATTTCCCAGTAAATACTGCATCGCTAGTATGTGGAATGTATGGACTGTTGCTTGTTTTCATGTTGGTTGAAGGGAGGGCTTCTGCAATGGTTTATGGCCACGTGTGTGTGTTTTTCGCCACTGTTGGATTTCAGGGAATGAGGCCGTTCTGGATCCCTCTAAAGAGTAATCTGTAGAGTTACGCTTAATATAATATTGCCAGTGTAACTAATAGTTAACCTCCCTGCTTTTTCCACGTTAAACCTGCCCTTGTACTTGTGAGCGTTTTCTTTAGAAGGTCTCAGTTCAGGGTTGTGGCAACGCAGCGTGACAGTAAAGGCTGTAGGGGTGGTTTTGAGTGGGTGGGCAGTGAGTTAAGACCCCGGATGGAGCAAAGCTGGGGGTGTGGACCAGACGCGTGACTGAACGCGTCTATGTTCGACTAAAGGGTTCCTACGTTTTGAACCTCCGGCGCAGGCTGGAGTCTACGGGCGCAGTATACTCTGGTCACAATCGTACCTGTTCAGAAAACAATAAATTAGGCCCACGTCTGATGAGCGAAAAATAAACTTTCCATACAACGAGAAGAGAAGGCAACGATCAAATCGGTTTCCCTCTCACCTGCCGTCCACGACAGCCGAGACGTGGGATAGACGTCGGTGCTTAGTGCACACCACACCTGGTGACCCTGGACAAAGTCGGTGGACGAGCCAACATGGAATCGACAAAAAATAACCCATTCGGTTGATACTTTTTGATCTGAGGGGGCCTCACTGACTCTGAAGCACTGATGGCAGTGCTGTGGCTGTGGAGGTCTGCACTAAGAACCACCCGTTCTCATGAGAGCAGGATATGAAAAGTCAAAGCAAGCATTAGTGTGTCATGATCCAGGACCCTGCGGTAGGAAACTAACCCCACCACCTCCCAGACCTTGCCCATGTGTCACATCCTATTTCAGCCCCCTTTGGGTTATCCTGTATCTGAGAGCGAAGTCCATACCAGGGCTGTTGCTCCTGTTCCCAGAGGGTGGGGAAGTGCAGTGCGGATGACCCCCGCCCCCCTCCCCTCAAGCTGGCCATTTTCTCGCCTTGCAGCTGTTTTACTTGGCTGGGTGTTCCCAGCACTGTGTCGGGACTGGGAGCAGCTAGCTGGCCTTGTGTTTACCCAACCTGTTTGAGGAAAGAGAACTTGAGGGGATGTCCTTCCCCGCCCCTGGGAACTCTGGACCTTGTCTTCTGCGGGACATCTGTTTCTTTCCACGGCGGCATGACGGGAAGCCTTCCCTCCGCTTCCAATTGGCAGGCGCCCCCTCGTAGGCCAGAACCGTACGAGAGAGGCTTCTTCTCACGGAGGAGGTCTTTCAGGAAGTGCTGATCAAATATAGATATGCAAACCTAATTTTTTTTATTTAAAAACAAGTCAAGATAAGTGTCAGATGACTGGAAATGTTGTTAAATATAATTTCAGTCCGGCCGGGGGGGGTCCGTGACTCGCTAATGACATAATCCGCTCAAAAGTAGCTCTTGAATATCTGCAGCGACCCAACGGTGACCCAAGAGAACCGACGTCCCGACTGATGTCAGGTGTTGTGTAACTGACTTGGCAGAATTCAGGTGCTGCTCAGGTTCTGTGTCCCCGTGAGCCTTTTCCTTCCGTTTCCAGTCAGCGCGTTTCATTCATAACACGATAAATAACGCTTTGCAGAATTATAGCAGATTGTATGTAGCGCCACCTAGGACGACGGAAACACATTACACTGATTTCAGAACCCATTACGGTCATTTTTGCGACGCTGGAAACGCTTTGGAAATTTTAAATTCGCAATCTGCCGACGTGTAAGGTAACAGCCTCCACTATTACGCACAAATAAATGTATTTTAGCTATTGAGTCCGGAAAGAAAAACAGGCTAACGCTTCCATTCCTGATTCTCTGGTGCATTTTTAACACATGACAAGTGTGCAAACCGCACACTTGTGTACAAATGGGATTTAGTGAGCGGCGATGTTTGTGCACCCAGCAGTAGTGCTTTGCTGTTTATCTCAGCGAAACGCCACGAACTCTAGAAAGCAAGAGAAATAAACACGCGGCTGTCGGTCATTTGCCGACGCCGTCAGAGAAGTTCCGATGTCTCTGAAGAAGCGGCCGTCGGATGTCTGATCACTGGCGCCTTCTTCCTCCCTGACAGAGCTGCCGGCAAGAGGATGGTGAGCAGCGAGTCGGACCGCATCGGGATCCCCTTCCCCGATCACAGCGCCGAGGTCCTGTGTGCACTGAACGTGCAGCGACGGGAGGGCTCGCTGTGTGACGTGGTCCTGGCCGTGGGCGAACGCGAGTACCGGGCTCACCGCGCCGTCCTGGCTGCCTGCAGCCAGTACTTCAAGAAACTCTTCACCGCACAGTCTGGCGACAGCTGGCACAGCATATATGAGATCGACTTTGTAGAAGCTGAGCCGCTGGCTGCCATCCTGGAATTTGTCTACACCTCCACGCTCACGGTCACCTCTTGCAACATCAGGGAAGTCCTGAGCGCCGCTCAGATGCTGGACATCCCCTGCATCGTGAGCGTGTGCCTGGAGATCATGGACTCTGTAGCAGGAGTGGCTGAGGAAGAGGATATCCAGAGTGAGGGTGGCCCAGGAGCTGAGGATGGACGGGTGGAAGAGGAGGAATCCAGAGAGGATGGAGAGTACCCTGGTGAGGAGTCAACGGCGGTTGCTGAAGAACAGGCCTGTGATGATGTGGGGCAGGTCCAGGACAGTCCTCCAAGCACCACACCTAGCGAGGGTCTGTCTGATGACTCCCAAGAACCTGCTTCCACAGCGATGGCAGGCGACGAAAATATGGACCCTAAAGGGCCGGAGGTTCGCGCCATTAGAGATTTCTCAATCGAGGCCTTGCTGCAGGAGGGGCTGTATCCCAAACTGTCTGCCACTGACAGAACACCCCTTTTTCCTGGGTTCTTCCCCCCATTGTGGAATCCGGAGTTCCCTGGCTTTCCGCCGATCGCGGACCATAGCCCCCAACTACCCCCATACCCCCAGGAGATTGAGTGCCCACCTCTGAACTTAGCAGTAAAGAAGGAGGCAGTTAAAGAGGAGATGCAGGAGGACATCCTCCCTAGCCTTTTCCACAATGACTTTCTGAAGCACTTTATGGGAGCTGGACTTAACATGGCTGACAGCAACCACTTAGGCTCCATCAAGGATGAAGCAGACCTGAGCTCGTACCTGAGTTTCCTCAGTACCTCTCCCCTGGGGGCCTTCCTCCCTCCCTGGCAGTTGGTGGAGGATAGGAAGATGAAGCCCAAAGCCTCCCAGCAGTGCCCCATCTGCAACAAGGTGATCCAGGGGGCAGGCAAGCTGCCACGGCATATGAGGACTCACACCGGAGAGAAACCCTACGTTTGCACCATCTGTGAGGTTCGCTTTACCAGGTGAGTGAGACCCTCACCCAGAGGCCTGTTGATGTTCTCTATGAAGGTGTACATTTGTGTGTGTGGGTGTCTTATTCTTAACTGCTCATCCTGACCAATATCCCTGGGCACCAGGCGAGGGGGTCTTCACCCTCGAGGGGACACACATGCATGAAATCGCATAAACACGTGCAAACACCGCAGGCCCTTTACAGGGACCGGTTAAGCTGAATCGCGTGTCTTTGGACTATGGGCGCAAACACATTTGAACCCGCGCCCAAACGGTTCATTTCAGCTCTTTATTTATGCGTTTGGTGATGTGTTCTGCCCAGGCAGGACAAACTGAAGATCCACATGCGTAAGCACACCGGGGAGCGGCCGTACATCTGTCTCCACTGCAACTCCAAGTTTGTGCACAACTACGACCTGAAGAACCACCTGCGCATCCACACAGGGGTGCGGCCCTACCAGTGCGAACACTGCACCAAGAGCTTCACCCGCTCCGACCACCTGCACCGCCACGTCAAACGGCAGAGCTGCCGCTTGGCACGCCCTCGCCGAGGCCGGAGGCCTACACCCCGCCAGCCTTCGCACCCGCTCTACCTCCCCATGGCCCCACACAAGGAGAGCGGCTGTCTCACCGTGAGCGACGGTTTCTTTTCCGCCAGCCCCGGTTTTGTTGGCCCGCGGCACATCATTAGCAGAGGGAACGTGGCCTTGGAGAATTTGGACAACACCGAGCGGCGAAGCCTGGAACCGAGGCTGTTGGACAGGAACCAGGATGGGGGAGACCAGAGGAGGAGGGGGGTGTTTTCTTTCACCATGACCCATGAGGGTGCTCTCTCAAGCCAGCCTCTCTACCCCTCGTGGGCCATGAGGTTAGATCACAGCCGTCCACCTCCACAGGTCACCACTTAAACTTCATCCTGAAGGACACCGCCTCACGCTGCCGTGGTCAACTGTCTTCAGCCGCAGCTAGAAAAGACACCTTGGTGGACTGTTGCGCAGTCAACGGGGACTCGGAGGAAGTTTTCGAATAAACCACTTTGCGAGGTTGGGAGTTCAAGTAGAAATACGGCAGGTGAGCGGCGTAATGATTCTGTTAACGTCCCGTTCGCTTCGGCCGCAACGACAAGCGACACTTTCAGCTCAGCAGCAAACTGACTTCAGGCATCATTTCCTAGACCAGCCAAACTTCCCGGAAAAGAGCAGGTGGAGCACGTAGGTAAACGGTGTGAAACATTTAGCGCTCTCCACGTACGACAGGTACACAGCAAAAATGTTTATTAATCGGCATCACGGGGCGATGCCAGAAACAGAAACCACCTTTTTTACAGTTGGCTTAAATTCACGCCAGGATGAGGGTGACGCCGCTCTGCTTTTGCCGCGACTGTTTCTGGGACCGCAACAAATATTTTTCTTTTCTGAACACAAGCCGTTTTAAAGTGCGGAGTAAAACGCAGTACAGATTATGTCGATTCTTACAGTGCTCTCTGCTGGCCGAACGTCCGCAGACAGGGACGGTTCCTGTTCCGGAGCCTGGACTTGAAACCGTGTTTTAAATACAGGAAAAACAAACCCCCGCGATGTGTCATACTTTAAACAACTGTCACGGTTCAACTTTCTGGTTGAATTAAGATAGTCGCCTAACAGGCAACTGACGGCACAACTGACAGATCTGGTTTTGTGAAACTGCAGAGCAGATATGAAGATGGCGTTTTGTACAAAATCAACGCTTTACCTTCATTTTCTGACGCTTTCAGTGGGAACGTAAATGCTGTATAAAACTCAAGCTGATTTTCAATCGCAGGACCAGCACAACATGACACGGCGTCTTGTCCCTAGTTTTTTTTTACTGTTTACTCTGTTTCGGTTTTTTTTTTGTCTCAGAAACATTGCAAATAAATACCACTTTTTAACAGAAAACTAACTGTAACTATTTAACTATTCACAGCACTTCACAAAAGGAAACATGTAAAATCTGTCGACATTAAATGCTTGTTTTTACTCACTCTTGGAAATGGGCAAAAACTTAAACCTTATTTAATACTTTTTTAACCTTTAAAGTTTTATTTTGAATTTATCATCATGAGATTTTGCAGTTTATACACATACTGTTTTCTTAATGAAAAAGCTGATATTTTGCCTACATTGTTTGAATATATTGTTTGTGTTGATCATTGATTTGTTGATAAATATTGATACTTCTTTTGTTTAACATGAGTCAAAAATTATGTTTGGGATTTTAAAGATTTTCTAGCTATTTATCCATATTTAACTTTTTTTGGCTGTATTTTGTTATAAGATTTTGTTAATAAATTTATGTACTTAATGTATGATATTTTCAAAATATTAATACAACGGTCTGAGACCACGCGTGGAAATGAAACTGTTTTTTTTTCTTTTTTTAATTTGCTGTATATATTGCAGAGGTTTTACTAGGAATTTTGCAAAATATTTTTACCAATCAAGTTTCACAGCACTATAGGGTATATTTATTTCTGTTTTATAGTCATAGCCTCAGTCATAACATTATCAAAAGGTGAAAATGTGGCTTCATTCAGTTCTGCTTTAGGATGTTTAAAAGATAATGCATCAATGAAAAATACATGTACAAAATCACCGTGTTTTTACAAGTACAAGTTTCACGTTGGAATAAAGACAACCAAAGCAGTTTGAAAGAACTGTACACAGAACCATATAGGAAATATGCTGATGTATAGGGCGGTATTGTCTTAAAATATGCCTGCGCTGTCATGTTTTCTAAATCAGCATAATTATAAATACTTGCTTTAAAAAGCTGTTGGATAACAAAACTAAACCTCTGCTCTGGCTCTGTTTAATTGAAATTTACATTATTCTTGCTTCCAACAGAGCGCCTAAGAAAAAGAAAGCGTTCACTGCTGGTATCCATCACATCTGGTAGCAGTTCCATAAATAGACCGTATTGCTGCCAACACTGTATAAGCAGTCTTATTAACTGTTAACACATTTAAGACAGAACTTCAAAGGGCATGAATTAAATCTTAAGCATTATGTTTGTAGCACTTTTGCACAGGATGCCAGGTGTACTAAGCTTCTGGACTTAGGGTTTCTTGGGGAGGTTGGCACCTGCTGTAGCAGAAGGTTGTTGAACCCTCCTGCCTTGGACACCACAGGACAAAACGAATGGTGGTGTTCAGATGGTGTCGGGTCTGCAGAGGTGGAGGTTAGCTGATATCTATCTGTTGTGCATAAAAGGGTTTGACCTGGAACTTCTCTCCCATTTTTTTTTCTAAACTCTAGTTCAGAAGTGTTATACTGTGTGGGACGCGAGCAGACAGAAGACACACGGACTTCTGTTCACACACAGGACCTTTCAAGCGCCGCTGTGCACAAACCGTGCCTTGATACCATGCCGAGCCTCACACAAATGCAGCCTTCAGCAGAATGATGCAATATAAGTGGGACAATTTCGGAAATATCCATCCATTTTCATGGAACGCTCATCCTGCGCAGGGCCGTCTGGAGCCTGTTTCACAGTCGTAGGGCACTAGACAAGGAACCTGCCCCTAGATGGGATGCCAGTCCATTGCAGGGTGACCACACATCTTTCACACACTATGGGCAATTTGTCCAGGCCAATTAACCTGAAACACATGTCTCTGGACTGTGAGGGGAAACCGGAGCACCCGGAAAAAACTCACACTGAACATGCAGACTCCACACACATTGAACCCGATTCAAAGGCGTGCTCAACCAGCCCAGGTGCTGTGAGGCAGCACTGCTACTCAGTGAGCCACCATAGCTGCAGAAACAAAGATGTCATATTGCTGAATGGGGGAGGTGAGCTAGGATGCCAGTAAAAGAGAGGAAAAGTAAAAACTCTTGGTCACAATGAAGAAGAGAGAAATAAACCTCTAGGGGACCGAGTATTGGTGGCAGCCCACCCCTCCTGGGCACTCTGATATCAGTAGCGATGATGGCTCAGTGTTAAAGGATGTTCCGAAACACTGGTGGCAGGACTGGTTCCTGGGGTGTCGAAGACCAGCAATGCGGACAGAAACCAGCTGCAATACGAGGGCTCTACGCTACAAATGGAAGGTAATATGAAGCAGGATCAGTGCTTCAAGTGGGCATAGAGAATGTAGCAGCACTGGCACAAAGGCATTTTCCTGACGCCAATGGTTTGGAGGTTCATAACATGGCATGATATGACTTAACTGCGTAAAGTATGTAAAGAACGGGAATCGTGGGGAAATGAGTAAGGACGGCGATGAACGGCAACAAATAGGAAACTTATCAAAAGGTGTGGAAATGACTGCATTGCAAAACTGGCGCTGGGCTGAAGTCACAGCTTCATAAATTGTATGTAAAACTGTTGTGGGTGACTTTTTTTAAATGTTTTCACACAACACAGCACAGCGTGTAATCATAGGAAAGAGGGGGCCGCGTACCTCCCTCTTGTACCGTATTCAACAACCCACAGCGCAAAGAAATGAAAAAGTTAGGAGACGGCACACCGTCTTCAATAAATAAGGAGACAGTTTAGCACGGTTGTGAAACACAAAAACAAATTGGTCAAGGTCCAGGGTTCATTTTATTGTCATTCAGGCTGCTGCATGCTGGTGTCCCACCTTCTTGGATCCTTTAAAAAAAGGGTCTTTCCATTGGTAAGTTGCACTACCTACTGCCATGTTGCTTAGAGACACGTGCACTCGGCCAGGTGACTCTAGGTCCAGAGGTCAAATTGGTGCAATCAGGTGTTTCCACAAAGTGTAAAAATGTTATGAAAAAGATAATAATAACCAGGCATCTCCCCAGTCCATATGTCTATATGGTTTTAAAATCATACCACGAGGCCACGACAGCAGAATTCTGCGACCGATCACTGCAGTCGCATCCCAGTTTTCCCGCACACCATGTGTGTTTTCATTGAACACCATCGCACGCCACGCAGCACCTTATTCAACAAAACACTTTAATCGAGCAAAAGTCAAAGTCGGATTTTGTTGCAAGATCAGTTCATGATAAAAAAAAAAAAAAAGTCAATAAATAAAAAAGGGACACGAGAACCCTCGCTAGAGAACCCTTTTCTAATTGGCCGCCTAGAAGCGCGCCTGCGATTGGTGGACGTGGGCGACCAATGAGGAGCGAGGGAGGCGCGATCCTGGTTTAAGCTCCCGTTTAAAAATGTGTCGGTTAGAAAGCGGACGGCGCGAGCTGCGTGGAGGAGCTTCTGCGGCGGTTTTACTAACATTTACACGCTTTTAAACGGCTGCTTCGCGATTATGGCGCACAAGCAGATCTACTATTCCGACAAATATAACGACGAGCATTATGAGTATAGGTAAGATTTAAGTTTTAGCGTAGCTGATAGTTAACGCTTTTAAGTTAGCCGGTTAGCGTGGTTGACGCTTTATTTCGATACTTCACGCGATTAACCATAGAAACGATAAGTCTTCTAGTTGTTGGTCGCTCTTCTCTTTAGTAGTTAAACTGTTTTCGCTGGTAACGTGTTTATCTGAGAAATCTCAGCTTTAACTGCTGGCGGTGCTGCTTCCGGTTTGGCTTGCTCTTTCCGCCATGGCGTTTCTCGACGTCTTATTGAAGGTTGTTTAAAAGTTTCCCTTGTGGTTATGTAATGCCACATTTTTGTGTTTAACTACTTTTAAACTGTCGGTTGGGACTTTGGGAGGGGTGGTCCCGCCGCTGTTGTAAAACAGCCTTTTACAGCTTGAGAAATACTCGCGCTGACGTCGTTTCACTGTAGGCCCCTCCATTTTTGCAGAAATGTGATGTTTTCTGACTGTGCAAGCAGTGTCAAGTTATCCGGGTTTACCGAACGTTCTGAAATGGTTTCTACGCTCCTACAGTGGGCGATTTCTGCCCCCCACCCTGTTAACCCTTGATATGCTGCTGACCACATGGTCAACCTGACAGGCACGTGGTGTTGCCGCGGGAACTGGCCAAACAAGTGCCCAAGTCGCACCTCATGTCCGAGGAGGAGTGGAGAAGGCTGGGAGTCCAGCAGAGCCTTGGATGGGTCCATTACATGATCCACGATCCTGGTTTGTACCCAGAAGCTTTTTTCCCCCCACCCCCTGTTAAGATTTCTCCTATTTGTCTGCTAGTTTGCAGTTTCTCCCTAGTGTGAAGTATGTCCTCCACAACATCTTGGTGTGTTTATCCAGCTGCTCTCAAAGGTGATGAAACATAACCTACACTAGCCCCCCCCCCCCCCCCCCCCCCCCCCCCCACAAAAAAAAA
>UFQX01000558.1:278582-321471 GCA_900497675.1 Arapaima gigas | reverse complement strand
CCCCCCCCCCCCCCCCCCCCCAAAGTATTGTGTCCTTATGCAAGTAAGCAAGTTGTACATTTTAACTATTCTGTCCTTGAGCAAAACTACCAGTGTTCAGTTGAATGATGTGGAAGCTGTCGGGCATAAAGCGGTTCTGGGTTGCGGTTAATCTTTTGTTTTGTTTTTTTCCCCCCCTTCCTAGAACCACACATTCTTTTGTTTAGAAGACCTCTTCCAAAGAACTAATGTGAACTTCTGGAATCTTCTGGGATATTCATGTTTGTTAATCTGGTATTCAATGAATACTTGTAGCCTTCAAATCACCATCTGTACCTGAGCTGTATTCTTCACAGCAGCAAGTTCAGCCAAATTACACAGGAGATTTGGAAGTTCTGACTGGGGTTACTGACAAATCTTGTAGTTTTTATAAACAATTTTTTTTTTTTTTTTTTTTTTGTGGGAGGGGGGTCACAAGTGCCTAGTTAATGTTGTCTGGTAATAAAGTAGCTTGACATTTTGATGTAGTTTTTAGAGGTTTACAGCACTTTGTAAATGCATATTTAAAACACACCTGAATTTTTTAACAGTGATTTGTAAGCAGTTCTGTTTTGTGTATTCAGTCTTTCCACAGTATAAATGACCACAGCTATACTGACATACTCAGTGCTGTAATGAAATGATGTGTAAATAAAAGCTTTCACTGGAATAACACTGTTTTGTGTTTACAGCTTAACCAAAAGCAGTTCCAATAAAGTTCTAGGTAGAAAAGCTGATATGACATCTGTTCAGTGTGCGGTGTATTCGGTGTCATTGGAACTATGAAGTGTTAATTGTAGGACATGCTTAGTGCAGGTAAATAAGGGAGCATGAAATGTGGCTTTTTGGGCCCAGTGTGAGCAGGGGTGGCTACAAAATGCACTGTAAAGAATATGAATAGATTAAACATGTAAAACCTACAATGTATATAAATAGCAGTGGTAGTTTTTGCTCTCAGGCTGTGACAGCATCTCCCAGATGACAGTGGTGAAAATGGAGGGTGGGAGGGGTCTGCAGTGGTGATGGGAGCTTTCTTCACACACTGCTTCTTGTCAGTGGTCTGGATGATGAGTGAGGTGCTGGTGAGGGACTGGCCATCTTCACTGCTCCCCGGTCAGAAGCAGTGCAGCTCCCGTACCAGACTGAGATACGGGAGGTCCGGATGCTCTCTGGCACATCTGTAGAAGTTGGTGAGGGTGGAAGCCCAGTTCTTTTCAGTCTCAAGTGCAGACGATCCCCCTTTTTTAACAGGTGAGTTGTGGGTGCAGGAGAGGTCCTTGGTAATGTGCACCAGCTCCACTGCTGAACCTCCAACGTCCAGAGGAGTGCGAGTAGCTCAAGTAGCCCGACGGTTTTTTCCTTCCTCGGGATGGAGGCCGGTGACTCTCCAGTTGCAGAAGGGAGGCAGAAAAGGAGCAGCGGCTCACATCCCCTAAATGATGTGCTTGCCATGAGCTCTTCTAGCTGCCAGGGCATTCAGCTTAGAAGTGCTTTTGAGGGTTTTTACCCACAGCTGTCCACCTCCGTAATGTCACGCAAGAACTTGCCAACTCATCAAAGTTGTTTACTGTTTACTTTTTGTGCTTTATGCGTCTCCTGTACGTAAACCGAGACACAGGTGAACTTCCCTGCAGAGATTAATACACTTTTCCTCTACCCTATTGTCTCCTCTTCCATCCTGACATTCGTTCTGCGAAATACAGCAACCCTTCCACCGTGTGAGTATTTTGGGAGTATTTTGCATCTAAACAACACCGTTGGAACAAACTCCGGTGTGAGACGCGCGATCCTTTTGAGGCTCCCCCGCAAACCACGAGTTTTGTCAACGCGAAACCGGAGCGTCTCTTTTGGCCCGCCGGGCTTCCCGTAGTCGAAAGGCTAAAGCTGCGTTTTCACGGTGACGCTGCTGCTCGTGATGGCGAACGGCGGAACTGTCCGGGTGGAAGGACTCGAAGGCGCCCCGTGGGAATGACGACGGGCTGAGCGTGGAGCGCCTGTGGCCATGAAGCCCCAGGTAAACAAGGTGCTGAACCGGACATGTTCAGCAGCACACGTTGCTTTTTGCAGCGTTTTCTGGACTTTGGAAGAGCTGTCCGGGTTCATCTCTGGTTGATCTTTAGTCCTCAGCGTTGTTCACCCCTCCGGTCAAAGTGGCGCCTCTACGAGTTGCATCCGACTTAACTCGCAGGGTTAAAACAAACGTGTGTGCACTTTTATGTGTTCGTCGGGAACAGCAAGGTGTTTGGCTGACGAAGCTAGAGGTAGTGTGTGTGTGTGTGTGTGTGTGTGAGACAGCAGTTTGCTGGTTTATCGTTACGTTTGGCTCTCGATGCTCGTTTTACAGGAGGGCAGAATGGCGCCTTTTCACGGTCGCCAAACAGCCTGACTTTGTTCTCCACGCCACGACTTGACAGGACAACTGGTTGGTATGAAGCACACAGTGTAAAACCCTGTGGTGCCAGGTAAAAGCAGCAAGTCGGCGGACCCCCAGCATGCAGACCCACCGTGGGACAGCAGGGCCTGTGCAGCTTAGAGCTGGACAGGTGGGGTCACGTTAGTTTGCCTGTAACCATCAGGTGTCACTTTTTCACAAACCACATCGGATTGATGGATCAACTTGGGAAAGAGCTTCTGTTCTTCAAACTTCCTGTTTGAATCTTCTGTCCGTGGAGAAACGTTCCTTTGTTTAGTGAGCCTGTTTGACGTGGCTTGTAGGTGAAGTAAATGTTGCCTGATACGCGTGTATTTCACTTCACTATTGTGTAATAGTAAAGTTAATTCCTTATTTTTAAACTGGTAGTAAACTGACTGATTCATGTTTGTATGCTACACCTCCAGGGTGAATTTGAAATGCGTAATAAGACACAACTGTTGTGTTTTACACATAAACAGAGCCAGTTTTAAACATTTCTCAACTGGGACGGTTGTCCCAGCTGTGGGGACACAACATGAATGAATGCGTGATGTTTGTACTGTGAGAGAATCCATGTTGTTCATGCTGCGGTGGTACAGTGAGAAGCGACAGGCCTATTTTGATGTTTGAATCTGGTCTTAAGGACTTACGTGGTTTGTTTACAGTATAAAACCTAAAGCAACTTCAGTGATGCTCCGTGGAACTGAAGCATCGATACTTCCTCGCTGTTTTAACTAGCATAACTAATCTTTAATGAAATAATCGGCACGCTTTTGTAGCGGTGGCTGCTGGACTTCGCCAAACCACTGAACGGGGGAGTTTCCACAGTGTTTTTGTGGAGTTTTGTGAATTTTTGACTGACACCTTTCGGCTGCATGTAATGCACTTTGGCAGGCTGCGTGAAATGGGTTTCTTAAATATTAAAACAGGTTGAAGGCAATAAAAAGCTGTTTGATTTTAATGGGACTTTTTTTTTTCTCCTCTGCGTCACCAGCAAAGCAAGTTGTCACCTGAGGTTGAACCTTTTGTACCGAAGCAGAGGAAGGAGCAGCAGGCTGTGGGGACGCCTTGGCCTCCTGATGCTTTTTCAACAGGAGCAGACCAGCACAATGCATGGTGGGTGCAGCTCGCAGTACTCTGTCGCAAGATAAAGAGTTTCCGCAGGAGGTTTGGCACCTTTTCGGGGTCTGATCTCACAAAAGGACATATGTAATCAATGTAAAACACAACTTTTTACGTGTAGTACAGCATTACTGAGCTTGACAGTTGCGTAGGTATCAAAATTTTGAGGGAAATGAAGGTGGAGCAATAATCCGCTTACACCGACTGGAATGGGCAAGGAAGGGTTTCATTCCAGCACCACGTTCAGGGGTCCTGGGTACAGCCAGGAGAGGCCCTCGCCCCAGAAGGACGACTCCTGCGACGTCCAGAAGAGTGGTGGCAGCAAACATGGGTACAGCAGCTCCCGTCGGGCAAGAAGGGTTCCGCAGAGGCAAGATTCGGCGATGGAGCGCACGCTTTCAGAGTCACCTAGAAAGGTACCTCTCTGGGGTCAACTTTTGTCCACTGTACCGTCACACTGGTACATGCACTCAGCAAAGTGGTTTTCTTTGGGCTGCTTGTGTGTCGTTCATTTTGCAACAGGTACCAAATTTAAAACCTGTTGTTTTAACCTTTTTCCTACAGTTTCAGTTTTATCGTGCACATGGGAGGCTGGTGATGACGCACGGCAGCTTTACCTTAGATAACCTCCGTTTCATAACTATCCCCGTTTTAAACGCGCATTACAGATGTTGCGGCCGAGCTCTGATCTCATCTGTCTGGAAAGGAAAACCAGCACAGAACCAGTGCAGAAGAAAGAAGGAAGTGTAAAAGAAGCAGGTATTTGGAAATAAATGCATAATGAAGCATCTTTGGATTTGGGGGAGTGCATGTTGTTTTTCTGAAACTGTTTCATTTGTTGTGTTTTGCCTGAGTGTCCACTGTAAATGACTAGTGATGGTCGCAAAACACGCCCAGACGGGAGACCGTATGTTCAGGATTCCTTTCTATTTTTATTTTCAGAGAGAAGAGGAACCAGGTCAACTCCTCACTATGCAAAGAATTGCAAGACCCAGAGAAATGAAGCGGATCCTTTTGAAGTCGATCTGTCTGATTTCCCGGAGCTAAGCGTTCCCACTGCAGCCAAGCCCTGCTTGAGAGCCCCCTCCCCGTCTCCCGTAGCATCGCCGCCAGCTTCGGCTTCGCCCAGCAAGGCTAGTTCTTGTGCATTGCTATTACAGTGCGCAGAACCATGACTGTCCAGTGTGCTTTTCCTGTCTGATCTTTTGGTTTTTGAGGTCTGAACGATTTAGACGTTAGCATGGGACCCACAGTGATGTGAAAAATAATAAGACTGAAATGCTGCTCCTCCCCCGGTTGAATTCAGAGCGCTTCGAGAAAAGGACCGTCGACAGACTGCGGTCCAAACCTTCAGACTCCTGACAGCAGGGAAGCGAAGACGAAGCCACCCCAAGGTATCGGCCCAAGGCGGCGTCGGTTTTTTACAGCTCGGTGCTGTATGTGTATCACAGGGTTCTGAGATGAGCGTAGCATTCAGTGTAGAGGAGGCTCACTGTGTGGCTTGCCTGAGCAGACCGCCCCCTGGAGCCCACGACTGCCGGTCCTGCTTCGTCGTCCCCCTCCTGGGCCACTGTGGCCTGTCAGCCCCCAAGGAGGCTTCAGCCCAAGGCGCCACCCTTGCAGGTACAGCGCTTGTTGCTTCGTGACAGCAAACGTTTGCCTTACGGGGCACAACCACACATTCAGATGTTTTGTGTATAGTGTCAGTAACCCAACTTTCAATGCTAAACCATAAACAAGTCTTTGCGAGTTAATGGTTAATCTGTGAGCAAAGCACTTTTCACCTGTCTGATTAATTATTCACTTTATTATTGATAAAACTACTCCGTGCTGTATGTGAGTGTTAATTTTTATGGCTCTGTCTAGTATGACTTAACCCCCACTGCTACTTTTCTTGGACTGGGCTCGCTGGTGCCGGCAGCCTGGTGTGTAGCTTTTTCACCACCTTTGTGCAAAGAATATTATTCGGGTTGAACTGTTGATGTGGTAAATCAGAATGAGTACCTGAGTGGAAGGAAGACGTACTTAAACGCTGGCCAGCAAGGATTATGAGATGGCACCCCCAGTTACGCAAATGTTTTAAATTTTGGCTTCCAGGAGGAGGATAAAGCTGAAATGAACCTGGAACAAGCCACTGGGATGAAAAAAAAGAGCAATAAGAAGAAGAAGAGGAAATCTAATCAAACGGACGACAATCCCGAGGCAAAACCCGCAGTCCCCGAGCCGCCAAAGTTTGAGGTAAAATCAGTGTTCTGCAGTTCTCAAACTCATGCAGCGTTTCAAACTGTTTAGTTTCTCTGTCATTTTTTTTAGAGTCCGTCAGTCCTTCAGTATCCAAACTCTATAGCCGAATTTCTGCTACAACGGCTCTTGAAAATTAAAGCCTATATATCGGTGTCTGAATGGAAACTCTTGCTATAAAGAATTTCTATCCGAAGCTTGTCCTTATTAACAAAAAATAATGCCAATAAAAATCAAAGTGAATAAGTGCAAATGCCAGAAAGTAGTGTACAGTGTAATGTTATAAAAAGATATGTATTGCAATAAACTCTATTACGATGAATTTATCAAAGCCAGATGTGCCGCACGGTGTCATCAGCTGTTTCGCTGTGTCTGAACACGTTTGCGCCGCATCACCACGCTTACTGCACACTTTGTAAATAAACCTATTTATTTAAATGCGGGTTGTTGCGTGACACAGAGACGGATGGCGGGTCACTCTGACACACATGTTTACTCCCGTTATTCAACATGTCACAAGACTGAAGCAGAGCTGCAAACCTCTCGCCTCCCGTGTGCACTGCAGTATAAAGGCAACACCACGTTCACGGTCACATTAAGGTCTTTGCTGCTCACAGTGTTCATTCTGCTCAAGTCAGGGGTTGATGGTCCTACAGGTGTTTTCCTATTAGCCGTCGGCTCGTTGTTTGTTTATTTGACCGTAAATTTAAAATAATGGGAACGAGACACTCAGGTTTTCGGGGAGAAATTGGATTCGGACACCAAAGGGTTACTGTGTTATTTTTGGTGTATTTTACTGCAGAATTTTAAAAATCTGTCTTTTTGGTGGACATGATGCTTAAAACGATGTGAATAATCAAAGCGGTAATTCTGAAGGCAGGACTTTGCTCTACTGTGAGAGTATTTTCTCAGGCTGGTTACATAGTTTTGTGCTACATTTACCAGAGTAAAACTTGGCCTTGAGACCAGTAAAGGTGAATTATGAGGAAGGCCTAAATAACAGTGTACTGTGTGTAATACTGTCATGACGTTTATTTTTTCTTTTCATATTCTGTTGTAAATATTAATTATGAAGCTAGGAACTAAGCATTTTAACAGCATAACTATGTATTTTAAAAGAGAGCTGGTATTATAAACCTAAACTGGTGCCACAGGCAGCTCTGTACTGACTGTTGCTGAGAGGTTTTGTCAAGTTGAGGAGTGGCTGACAGGGCTGTGCTGCCCGCAGGACGAAGAAGAGTTCCCTGACTTGGCTCGTGCCGTTTCTCGCGTGGACAGAGGCCAAGGACCCACGCGGTCTGCCACCCCCCCCTCCGGCCCACCTAGGACTCCAAAAGAGGTACAGCAAATGTCTCGTGCACACAAGCATTAGTATAAACGTAGATTTTCTCATTCAGAAGTCGTGTGTGTGTGTGTGTGTGTGTGTGTGTGTGGAAGTGTAAATTCCTGTTCAGAATAACTTGTTGCAGTTCCAGTTAGAGGAAGAGTTTGCTGTTCACTGGCTCCACGGCTTATCAGTACAACAGGGCTCAGTCAGCAAAGTCTGAACAAGATGCGGGTCCCAGGATTTATTCATCATTCTGCTCCTGTTCAGTGCTGATTGTTGACAAGTTCATCCTGTAGAGTCTGCAACATTCCTCACAGCACAAACTGGCATTACTGCCATTTATCAGAGGCGTGTAAATGCAGGCTGTGATTTACGCACTTGAGGAAATTCCTAGAAGATGGGTTGGGGAAGGAAATGCGGTGAAGCGTAAATAAATACTTTGTAAAATGTTCGTATTTTTGAACATTTTGACTTGGATAGTGAGGAGCCAGTGTAAACTAGGCCGGTGTCAGCTGGTCCAACTGAAACTTTCTCCAGTGCTGCGCTTCTCACCTGTCTCTGGAGGTCCCTCCCCCATCCCAGGTTCCCAGGTACTGATGAAATGTTAGTTTCTAGTTTTCAGAACAAATTACAGAAAAGCTGCTCATTTAACTGTGAGATGAGGTGCATTCGGAGAAACCCTGGCGGAAAGGGTGGTTTTGGTAACGGGGGAAACGGAGAGCAGGTGAAATTTTTAAAACAAAGGTTTTAGCAGCTTTTTTGCACATGCGACCTAAACAGTCTGTGTATGAACACACGCACCTAGCTAAGCCCAGATGTAATTCCCCGATGAGGAAGCGGCTAAAACGCCCTGCTTGCCGCGGTCTGTCGGAACAGGACCGGGACGGGGACCTCCAGCGAGGCGGAGACAGGAGTGCGTCTGTCAAGCCCCAAGCAGCTGGACCTCCCGCTGATGCCAAGAAGGGACCGGTAGGCACAGTTTAAACTAAACCGTTTCGCCGTCACTCCACGTGGCAGCTGAGCTCCTTTGCCCGCGTGTTCGGAAATGCGTTGTGGCCGCGGTTAAAACCGGGGCTGATGGATGGGATCTGTCTCCTGCAAAAGACTGAGAAGCCCAGTGGCAAGAAGAGCAAAGTTCCTGTGCAGCTGGACCTGGGGAACATGCTGGCCGTGCTGGAGCAGAAGCAGGTATCCCAGAAGTCCAAGCAGGACCACAAGCCTGTTGTTTTCTCAGGTGATTTTTTTTTTTTTTTTTTTTTTTTTTTNAAGTCCAAGCAGGACCACAAGCCTGTTGTTTTCTCAGGTGTTTTTTTTTTTTTTTTTTTTTTTTTTTTTAAACTGAAATTTCCACGGTCGGGTTACCAGAGCCCTTTAACAGCAGAAACGCCTTCCACGATAAACTTTTTTTTGTTTTTCTGCTCCCCTGCTGATGTAGTGGGGGGCGGGCTACCAATCTTGCAGAAGGATGTGTCTGCTCCAAAAAAACACCCACGGCAAGTGGAGAAGGTGGCGCACAACCCGTTGGACTCTACCAGCCCCCTGGTGAAGAAGGGCAAGCAGAGGGAGGTCCCTAAAGCCAAGAAGCTCACACCTCTGAAACGAGTGAGAATCAGACGGCATCCGGCTCCCTTTCAGCCGCCGTCCGTTTGCCTCCTTTCCCCAGTGACAGCCCTGCGCACCTTCTCGCTCTGTAGGTCATCCTAAAGGAGCGAGAGGAGAGGAAGCAGAACCGCCTGTTGGAAGAGAGGGGACTTCTACCTGTGACTGCCGATTGCGGGCCCTGTGGCACCGAGGTGGTGGTGCAGCTGGAGAGCCTGCAACTGGACGAGAACCAGCACAGCCCTACAGGTGAGGCCAAGCGGCTCCGTTAACTTCCGGCTTTCCGTAAAGCTGCTTGCTTAACAAGTCTGTTCCCCTCCTGCGAGCCATTATCCTCAGTCCCCTTCAAAGGTAGAAGGTGTGTGTGTGTGAGTGAGTGACCGACCGATGTGCTTTTCTGCAGATTTCACCGAGGAGCACATGGATGTGGAGGTGGACCTTTACACAGAAGGGAACCCCGAGCAGCTGGAAATCAGCAGTCAGCCCAGCAAAGATGACACTCCTGCAGAAACCAAACTGGAGCAGCAGCCCAAAATCCACAGCAGGAAGTTCAGAGAGTAAGAACTCCCGCCCACTGACTTCACTTTGCTCGTAGCATCTGAACGTTTAACGTGAATGTCCACTTGCAGGTTACACGTGACATCAGCGAGATGATTTTTTGTCAGATCTACTAAGCAAACAGATCCCAGTTTCTGTAGATGTTTTTTAAAGTAAAACCCCGCGATAAGACCCATTCGGCTACAGTGCGATTAGCGACGGGGTTCCATCCTCCTCCCTCTCCGTCCCCCAGCATCTTCTGACCTAGATGTAAGTACAGGATTTACTGAAGCTTCTGGTAGTTGTGTGTATAGATCTGCATACAAGGAAAAAAGGGACACAAGTACAGAAATACAGGGCAGCTCAAAAAACAGGCTTGTGGAAGGTTCTCCTCCAGTGACAAAGGAATCTAGGAAAAAGACCTCAGCAGTTCAACCATAAGCTGATAGATAATGAAACAAAAATGTAAACATGCTTCCACATCTCTCACACACGTCATGCTGACCCATCAGATGTTTAATTTGTTGAATAATGACTTGGATGAAAATGATTTCAGACAGGAACCTTGAAATCGTACAGAGGTGAATTTGATCAGCCCTGAGATGAAGGTGAGGTCAGGTTTGGGTAGTAAACTGGTGAGAACTTTCATCACAGACAAACCAGTTGTTGAAAGTTAATGACTGGAAAGCAGACAAACTCATTTTAAATTGATGTATCTGGAAAACAGTAACTTATGTATATTTAAAAATTCCCTTCTCACCCAGTTTACCCCTGTGGGGTGGGGGGGGGGGGACTTTCCTCCTAGNTGGAAAACAGTAACTTATGTATATTTAAAAATTCCCTTCTCACCCAGTTTACCCCTGTGGGGGGGGGGGGGGGGGACTTTCCTCCTAGTGGGTCCTGGGAGGTTGAGGGTGTGATTCTGCTTTTCTCAGACTGATGTTGTCACTCCTGGGATCTGAGGAAGCTGCTTCTCCAGTGTAGGGTTCACAGCCTCAAGTGCTCCTGTCACCAGTGGGACAACCTTGGTTTTCACCGTCCACATTCTCTGTGGTTCCCCTCTCACTCCCAGTTCTCCAGCTTCTCCTCCTTCCTGATGTTTCTGTCACTCGGAACCCCCACATCTATCACCTCTGCTGTTTTCTCCTCTTCCTTCATCACTACTGTATCTGCTTGCTTGGCCTCTACCTGTTTGTTTGTCTGGATGTGGACGTCCTCAGAAATACTCTTTCACGAGGCCGCCCTGCACTGAAGGAGAATTTCTGGACCTCACTTATGTTCTGGAAGGGTTTTGCTGTATCTTGAAGAAACAAGTTGGGAGACTCTTAGCTACAGAAAGTGCCTCCAGGGGGAGCTTTTACACAGCCAACCAAGACGTGCACATGCACACCATCATAGGGGTGGTTTGGGAAAACTTGTCCTCTCCTCACACACCCTTTCCTTCTCAGCTATTGTAACCAGGTGCTGAGCCAAGAGGTGGACGACTGTGTGACCGGGCTGCTGAAGGAACTTGTGCGCTTCCAGGACCGCCTCTACCAGAAGGACCCCATGAAGGCCCGCATGAAGCGGCGCCTGGTCATGGGCCTCAGAGAGGTCCTCAAGCACCTCAAGCTGAGGAAAGTCAAGTGTGTCATCATCTCGCCCAACTGCGAGCGCATCCAGTCCAAAGGTACCCGCCTTTTCGTTAGCGGCTGACGCTTCCGGTAGCTTTTTGGCACGTTGGCTTCGTATCGAGGAAGCGGCGGCGTTCGGATATCGGCCCCGAACGGCTCCCTTCCCGTTACCTGATGCACCTTCACCAAAAAGCAGGTGGTTGTTCAGACTGGTAAAACCCACGGCCGTTTCAGATCAGCGCCGCGCTTCTCCTGCGGCTCTGTGGAAAACCGTGTCCGTTTTGTGCCGCTCCTGTCACAGGGGGTCTGGACGAAGCCCTCCATACGATCATCGACACGTGCCGGGAGCAGGGGGTGCCCTTCGTCTTCGCCCTGTCGCGAAAGGCGCTCGGCCGCTGCGTCAACAAGGCCGTGCCCGTCAGCCTGGTGGGCATCTTCAACTACGACGGTGCGCAGGTGGGTGGGGGGTCACTCTATCTGGCGCGAGCGCTGCGCTCTCGTGCCTCTTCCACGGCGCGTACGAATCCCTCGCTGTGCAACGCTGATGCAAGAGGGACCGACTTGTTAAGAATCGAAAACGGATTAAAACTGCTGAAGTAGCTGACGGCCAACAAATGTCTTTGCAGGATCTTTACCACAGAATGATTGAGCTGTCAGCAGAAGCCAGGAAGGCTTATGAGGCAATGATCGGCAGCTTGGAACAACCACCGCGTGAGGCGCCGCAAGTTCCTGTTGAGCAACAGCGCGTCGACTCGTCCCCGGACCCGGCCGCAGTAGAGGACCCGGAATACAGTAAGTTGTCACACTTGCCTGCCGCGCCGCTTTGCCTCCTGCTTCTGGGTTTGTTAGTCGGAAGAGGATTTCCTGCCGACCCCGATATCCTCCCGGTACGACCTTGACCTTAGTGGACCTTGCGGCCGGTGTTGGCGCCGGGGTCACTACCGCCAACTTCTTTTGATGATGTAGACTTCTGAAGGGCAAAATGTCTTTGCAGTAAAAGTCTGGAAGAAGATGCTGGAGAAGGAATCCAACCATCAGTTTTTATACTTGGAGGAGCTGCTGCCCCCAGCAGGCGTGGCTGGTGACCCAGGGCTGCAGCCCGAACCAGACGAGGGGAGTTGATGACAGTGCTCACCCAGGAGCCCTGGTACCTGGGCGGAACTGTGGCTGCAAACTTTTTTTTTTTTTTTTTTTTTTAATCCTTCTACCCTCTGAGCCTCAGTGAACCAAAATAGTTTAATGTGAAGAATTACTGTTAATTTCTAAGTTGAACGCGCCGCAGAAATGAACCAAATGTCAGATCCTGGGGTGGAGCCCCAGCAGCACCGTTTACAAACTCGAGTCGTTTCTGGCGAAGCTGCGGCGAGCAGCGACGCGGCTTCTCGTTCTCCCTTCTCAGCTCAACTTTCTACGTTACCTTTTTTTTTTTTTATTTTTTTTTTGCTTTAAAAATCTTTTTTGGGACCTGAAATCATTTGTGTTGCTGGGCTGGTGAAGAGAACCTGTTTGTTAAATTGCTCCAGTGCACTTCCGTACAGCTGTGCGAAACCCACAGCAGTGCTGTGTCTTGCAAAAATATCAGATGTCAAACGAAAGATTTGTACAGAGGAGTGAATATGAAGGTGAAACAGGAACCAGGCGAAAGTGTGAATGTGGGGTGGGGGGCTCGACAGCAACTGTTGCAGGTTTTTTTTTTTTTTTTTTTTTTTTTTTAAGTGGCGACACTTCTGTCCACAGGACACACACAAGTTTTTATATATATTATATATATATATATATAAAAAATACTTAAAACAAGTGATTTTGGCTAAACTCCTGTTGGATACATTTGTTTCATACTTTTCCTCCTCCTCCCCCCATTTGTCGAATTAACCAGCCCCGTTGCTGGTGGGGAAAAGCCGAGTTGAGGGGCTGTCGGCAGCGGGAGGAACACGGAATCGGCTCTTTCACCTGCTGCTTTTTACTCTTTGTCCCTTTAGACGTTTGTGGAGACAGAAGTGTCTCCGCTGCACTGGTTCCAGTTAATTTTTGAAACGCGACAATTTGAATGTCTGTCTTTGCAAATGTGAATGTTTTACAAAATGAATTTAAGCAGTTAAACTTTGGTTTCTTTCCATTGTTCTGCTCCGACTGTGGTGAGTAACCATCATTCGCAACTTCACCCGTGTAAAATTGTGCAGAATTTGAATTCAAAGAAATGTCAGCAATATATTTTTAGTAAGATGAACAGCCTGCAGTTGTTAAAAAAGATGATAATAATAATAAGTCCTTGTCAACTGACAGTGTCGTCCGTCTGAACTGACTGCCTATCGCCGGTCGGCCGCCTTCCGGCTCCAGCGTTGTAGACGTTGCTCTTTTCCGAAACCTTTAACTTGTAAGTTGACGGCCCACAATTTGCGAAGGTTTTTAGTGAAACGAGCAGCGGCCTCCAGTTTTGCTGCAGGAACGTCCTGAAAACAGCTGGCACTGGACAGCATGAGAGGACAGTGACTCCGGGGAGCCACGTGGTAGGTTTGCAGTTTCCTCCACCCTGCTGTCAGTTTATACTTGGTGACGTTCAAAATATTTTCTGTACCTGGTCAGCAGTCATGGCCGCAGCTGCAGAAACCGAACAATGTGCAACAGCAGCTTGGAGGTAAGAGCCCCACAAACGCAGGCTCGCACAGGAGCCCCAAGACGTCACCGAGCAACGAGTTCGATCGCGAAAGACAAAAACCCTCCCGGCTGAACTTACTGCTTTTTCACAGCCAGCGAAGAGCTCTGGCCCCCTGGTTAAAGATCCAGCCAGCAGACCCGTGGGGCTCGTGGTGACGCAGGTAGGGCTGTCTGGGGAAGAAGGGCACAGCGTGAGGTCTGTAAGATGCAGATGAGAACTGTTTCAAACGGACAAAAAAAACATTTTGCAATAGTGACGCGGGAAGGAAATCATACAGCGCAGGTTATGCAAACAGCACTTTTGACAAACACCGGCACAAGTTTTTCCCCCACAGCGTCGCCTTTCCTCAAAGTCCCTACAGACAACCCGGATAACAGAGCACAGTAACTGGACCCAAGGGGCAAAGGGGGGGGATCGAAAAACCGGCTGGATGGTTTGACCTGAAAAGCGATTCTACTTACGAGAGGCCGGAGTTGACCAAACTCAAACGCCGAACTCCGGCAACATCGGCAGCAGTCGGCAGCTTCCGCTGAGCAGCTGTGGAGGAAGAGGAGCCAGTGCAGAACCGCCCACAGACAACCAGGGCTGCAGAAGGTACCGCATGAAAAAACATTCCAGAAAAGTGCCGGTGATCATCTGAACGCAATAGCCAACAGGACACGCGGGGCTCGGTCTCACACAGTCGTTTATTCAAAATCAAAGCGAGGAACTTGCCAGAAAAGCACAGACCCAGAGACACCGTTACAGTCACATGTCCAACGTACCGGCCCTGGGTGTCTCCTAATGAGCCTCCGCAGACCCCCTTCCCTGAGGACACGTAAAGGATAAGAGACTTTCCGGCTCCATCAAACGTCATTGGACATCACATTTTTCACCACTGTCACATTTAACAAAAGAGTAACGTACTCCATCCTGCCAACTTATCAATTTGATAAATTATGTTTCCACTTTTGGGGGGGGAGGAAATGTTTGGGAGGAGGGGAAAAAGTCACTACAGCAGATTTCACAGGTGTGAGAGAGTGACCCCAGCAGATCTGACACCTTTATACAGGAACGACGGGCAGGCTGGAGCGCGAGGCTTCGGCGTCTGGCAGACGTGTCGTCCGGAGGGACGTTTCGCTTCACACGGAGGAAACGGAGAAGCGGTTCCTGTCAAGGCACCTCGCCGTCTGCGTCCGCGTACTCGATGGGCTGAGCTTCAGAGTCGACGTCGAAAGGCTTTGTCGACGGCGGCCTTTGGCAGGCGGCACCTGGAGAAAGAGCTCTGGCTTCCTCTTGCTCAACAACTGCCGCATCCCCTCCTTGCCTCCCACCCTTCTGGACCCCGTTGGTACCTTTAGAGTGACCCTGATGCTGGTCCACCACGTTGTCCGCCGGGCCCGCCTCGCAGGAGCGGTACTCGGGCTGCGGCGACTTCTCGGCCCCCAGCAGCGCCGCCCTCGCCTGCAGACAGGGGCCCGGCAGGTACCGCATGTAGCAGTTGTAGCTCAGAACGGCCAGGAAGAGAAGTGAGAAGAGGAGGGTGAGGAAGAGCAGCAGCGTCACGCTGCTGTTGGACTCCAGGTACTGTGGGGCCAGAGGATCCAGGTTCCGGGTGGGCTGTGGCACCGGTGAGGTCAAAAGCAGCCTGGTGGGCTCAAACGGGGGTGTCGGCCAGCCGGTGAAGCCAACTTCCCCTCCTGTCGCGAGCCTGGGATCCTCAGTGGCGGCGGGGTCCGGACGCCGCCCCCCGGCGGAGTTCAAGGCGAGGGCAAAGCGGCGGAGCAGCCAGGTGTAGTTTCTGCGGTTCACCTCTTCCACAGCCCAGCACTCGTAGAGGCCCGGGACCTCAGGGCCCCCGCCGTAGACGAGCAGACCTGCCACCGTACGCTGATACGGCGCCGATCTCTCCTGCACCGCGCTCCCGTTCACCCTCCACACGGTCCGCGCCACATTGGACGCAATTTGGCACGGAAGCTCCACGGCGCCCCCTGGCTTCACCCACAGCTGCTGGTATTTCTCTCTGGACTTGCTGTGCCCTGCAGGGTGGGACAAAAACTCGACAAGTCCAGCAAGAGTTCACCCGCTCTCACTGTCTGCACCTTCTGGCTGCTTCATGTATGTATGCATGTATGTGCTTTTTCTGCTCTTTAGGACAACGGCGCAGCTCTACATACCTCTGGGACACCGATCCGCGCTGCCCTGCAGGCTCTGTATCAATTCTCTGGCGCTAAAACAGTGAGAAGGACATCTTTATACATACGATTGGCAGGGGACGGAAGGCCGGAGCCTCGTGGTGCACGAGAAGGACGTGAGGATACAAAGTCACGCACCCGTGACGGCCGTGAACAAAGACACGCTGGCTCATCGAGCACAACTGACGCACGAGAACAAACTCCGGCAGTTACGACATCCAGCAGAAGCGGATGTGACTCGCTCTGCTGCCGTCACGAACAGCTTCGAATGCAGTACCTGCGCGAGTGACTCTCCTGCAGGATGTTCACACACGCCCTGGCGCCAGGGTCCCAGCCGCAGTAGGGGTCCCGTGCCAGCAAGCAGTCCTCGCACTTGGGGTACTTCTCACAGAAGGCCGTGGGGGATTGCACGACCCTGCTGTCGGACCCCACGTACAGGAACCGGGCCTGGGAGAAGGGTGGAGCACAGCCTTGTTCTCAGTGACCGTTTCTGGAGGAACGGCTCAGAAGGACACAGAAACTAGAACCTACGTTGTACTGGCAAGGAAACGGCCGGCGCCTGTGCTGAGGAGCACGTGGTGTCTGCGAACCTCAACCTGACAATGTTCAAAGTTTCAGCATGAGCTCCTACGGGTGGCTGCAAGTTTGAGTCCCACCTTTTTAAGCATTAGCTCAACAAATAAATGAAGCAGAGCCCTAAACACTCTAAAAAAGACGTGTCCATCGTAAGCGTCTCGTGTGGAACCAGACAACCGCTCAGGTACTTCACTTACCCCTTGAGAGGGCAGAACCAGGGTCTTTACAGGTTCGCAGTCAGGGAAGAGCTGCACTTCCTCTACTATGTGCACTTCTGTCTCATAGACGACAGACTTGTGCAGCTTTCCTTTGTCTAGGAAAGAGAAGAGTTGTCGACAGTTCGAACCTTTAGCGCATCTGTGCTTGTTAATAATTTTGATTTGCAGTCAGTTATTAAATGGCTCCTCAAATGCCGCTCCTTACCAGTCCCTGTGAACATGACGTCGTAGAGCTGCCCGTCCAGGGCCCGGACTCTCTGCACAGCAATCTGAGTGTAGCGCACATCTTTGGTGACAAGCCTGGGGCTGTTCCCCACGGGGAAGACGGGGTCCTCGAGCAGAGGGTGGTCCCTGACAAACTGCAGGGTTTTATCGGGCAGCAGCAGGGAGCTGGTGATCTTCTGATCTCGGAGGTGGTTGGTGATGCACTGTGAGGAAAAGCGGCAATGGCTGACATGGAAATCTTTTTGTTTCCTTTTGAAACCGTTTCATCTCATAAGTGAAACGGGGCGAAACCTTCGCGAGTCACTTTTAGCCCCGAAATCACAATCGGTGCAATAATACAAATGTTACTTAATTTGCGAGGTCGGTCGTTTAAAAGCTTTACAAACAGCCGTATTTCTGGTCGGTCAAATGCAGTAAAAAAGTTTGTCTTGTAGACAGACGTACCGCTCCAGGACGCGGGCTGGGAGGGACTCCGTTGTACCTCACCCACTTTGTGTGAGACTGCTCCACGGTAGACTTCTGCATGTACTTGCCCGTAGAGAAGACCTCCTCTACCGCAGACATGTTGTAGGCGCACACGGCCGAGGAGCCCACGTTACCCCTAGGCAACAGGGAAACGGACATCCTCGTCAAACCGGACCTCCAAACACCTCTCCCTTGTAGCATCGCCCAGAGCCCTGCCAGTCAAGACTCACCACTGTGACGTGAAGATGCCATAGATGACCGACTCCCTCCAGTTTGCCCTCTTCAGAAGGAACACGTCGTGCACCACGTTGAAGATAAAGTTGGTCTCGGGCACAGAACACACCAGTTTGGCCTTCAGAAAGGAGGTCCACTTCTTCTGTAGCGTCCTCTGTCCTCCAAGGTCGCCCTGAGTGACGAGTACTGGCGTAACTAACACATTTACATTATTTTACCTCCCTGCTGCCTTTCTACACAGCAACCTGCAGTTATTTCCTCACTTGTACAGCTGGGTAATTTTTACAGGAGCAGCTTAGGGACGGTACTGTGTTCGTGGGTACAGGAAGTGGAATTCAAACCTGCGTCCTCCAAGGCCGGCAGCACTACCTGCTACACCACTTGCTGGCCCACCTAACACACCGGTCCGATTACTTTCTGCATGCCAGCAAATGTTCATTGTTTGCTATCGTCAGATAGAATCACAGATTTTAAAGCATTTTTTATACCAGTGGGCCAGTTGAGCTTTTAGTCATAAACAAATGTTATCCTCTTAGCGCATGCAAAAAAGGTCCTGTCTCGAAATCTCCCACCCAGTTACCGACATCTAATCTCTTACAGATTAGACCCTCTGAAGCCAAAGCAACACGTTCCACATTCCCACGTGTTTAAAAACTTTAACGGGTGCGATAAAACATAAGGTAGCAACATGGACTGTCTGGTGTTTGAAGGTGACCTTCCAGCTGAAAATGCATTGAGACGGTGGGCTCACCTTGCAGACCCGCGCGACCCTCGGAATGAGCAGCTTGTCAAAGAAGTCGTACTCTACAGATGCCTCCGTAAAGAAGAAGTAGATCTTGTCGTCCTCGCCGCTGGTGCTGCCCTCGCTCTCCCTCACCACATCAGCAAACACGAAGCTGGGTTCTGGGTGAGCAGAGGTGTGAGATGAGCAGCGCTGAGCCAGTGGTCACACTAATCCATAGTTCCCTCTGAACTGAAAAAAGCTGCATTTATATCACGTTCTTCACACAGTCATGTTTTAGGTGCCATGTTTCCATATACAAGTTAGTTAGTAAAGTGTCCATTGCTGCACATGTATGTCAGCACCCTGTTGCCAGATTGGGTCCTTCCTCCACCACACCCCTTGTCACCTCTCCCCAGTGTGTGTGTCGTGGCCTGTTTGTCCTCATCCTGAAAAATTAGGTGTGGTCTGCCTGGAGGTACACATCATCAATGTGTGTAGCTGTGCCTGTGTGTTTGACTGTGCAAAAACCTCGGTTAGGGGGAGAAAGTACCTGTGTGCCAAATATCAAATCTGTGTCTTGAAAGCAGAACAAAGTCATTTATAAAAAACAAACAGAGATTGAGCTTCACATGTAAAGATCCACTGGTTTTACAGTTGTTAACCTGCCCAAACAGTCTGTATCATTCAGCTCTATAATGTTATTTGGGCCCCTTGGTTGTCATGTTCAGCTGTGCACGGAGACCAAGGATGCAAACAACTTCGGTTTGTGCTCGAGTGTTCACACCCTTATTTTTACTGGATTTGGTGATGTATTTCTGTGAACTGCAGTTCCACAATGGTCTCAGACAAAGTCAAAAACTTTAAGGCCGTACTGACAAAAACTACAAATTCAGTAATAAAGAAAATTGCACCCAGTTAGAGGGTAATGGGGTGGTTCTCTTGCAACCAGTGGGGTCCAGGTTCACATCCTCTTTCTGCCGGTGAGTATAAGGTAAATGATGCAAAAAGAATACCCTGCTGTGTAAAGAGGTTGGTCGAGGGATGAGCCTTGGTACACAAAAATACCAAGGCAAACGGCTTTGAATAACGGCACGAAGAACTTAAAGTGAACCGAGAATATCAATAGAAACCAAGCTGTCGTAACTAACCTATGATACAAAGTGCTGTCAAATGCTTCTTCCCATTTACCACAAGCCTAATAAAAATGACTTAAAACTGTGGTCAGCACCGTAAAGACGTTACGCGAGCCGTCGACAATCGTGTGCGCGTTTTGCTCTGTGCGATTTTCCTTTTTTACTTTCACAGTTCTAACTGTGTACCACACACACATACTCCCTCAACAGCTGACTAATAAGCTGAAATTTGTGCTTTGGTGCTCTGTCAGAGGGCAACCAGTTTGGTAAAGAGTATTTATTTTAGCGTTAGGTTCATGTTATTAATGGTGGTACATGTTTTGACCGATCAGAAGTCTCAATTAAGGAACAAATGCATTTGTTCTCCTAAGTACAACTGGAAGTATGTACTTTTGATCTAAAACGTGCTTTTAGCTTTAACCATCCCCATGTATATATGTGCAGAATCACATTGCATGCAAAATTCCGCCCGCTGAGGTCCAGAGCTGCAGAGCTACACTCCTTTTCCCTGTCAGAAACACGGGGAAGAACAGATGCTGTTACACAGCCAGGACCCACCGTTGAGCCAGGATGTGGAGTACTCGGTCCTCAGCGTGCTTTGTGTGGCGCTGTTCCTCGAGATAATAGGCTCACTTCCCAGAAAGTTATATGCGGTTCCAGAGTACAGGTCTCCATCTAGGGAACAAGACTCGGTTTTATTTATTGTTCTTTAGCCAAAAACGCCACTCAAATGACATCTGCATGTGATGGATTTGATTACAACCCAAGATGCTGCACTAAAGAGCTCTGTCTCATTTGTGTTCCCTTCTTTGTCGATTTTTTCCTCCGATAACACAGCCGGCTCCTCTGAAGTATTCCCACACGCCAGCGAGATGATAGCCAGCTCCGTTACGCACACCACATTGGATTGTGGGCTATTTGATGCTTAGCAGTGCTCTGCCAGACAGCATCTGTTAGTCTTCATTTCTACAGATAATGTCCATTTTAATAACAGTTCAAGCCCCTCTATAAAACTGTTTCAGTTTAAATTTCTTGTTGCGGTGAGTGTATATTCTTTTTGTTTGGTCTTCACCCTTAAAGAGGCCTGCATGCTCACAACACACCCGAATCTGATTCGTCCCTGAACAGACTTTTCCAGATACTGAGTGCCTATTTCCCATTACTTTAAATGAAAAAAAAAATTAAATGGTTCCCAGGCCATCAGAAGACACCTATATAACCATCAACCCATGATTTCAGCATGATAGACACTAAACAGCAGTTACTTCAGTAGAAAACACAATGTTGTCATTAATGTGCATGTTTACATCACATGGTGCAGTGTGTCCAGTACAGCACATTTCACCTGTTAGGCACTGGCATTTAAATAAATAGTTTTTTTTTTTTTTTTTTTAAATGAAGCCTACTTAAAAACATTAAAAGATAATTTAAACAAAGAAGGCTAACAACTTTTAATGGTCACTCGAATGAATTAATGTTTCAAAACTTATTTTCATTTTTATTGGTTTCAATTTTTTTTTTATTATACATAAGCTTTGGATAAAAATTCGTTATAAAAAAGTTTCTGTCTGGAAACTTATAAACAAACAGATATTAATTTTCAAGTGCAATTTGCGGGATTGTCGTATCTTAAGACAGCTGTAAGTGTAGTGGAATGCAGACTGGTGACTAAAACCATACACATTTTCAAAGTTCATGTAGAGAGTCCACTTACCAACCATGACCGTGGTAAAACTCTGTGCAGGGTCAAAGGAGCACTTCCCTCTGCCATCCTCCTTACTGCCTTCCAGTTTAAAATCCTCAAGAGACTGCGGGGGGGACACCGACCACAACGCCTGTCATTCTAAAGCTGGAATGCATGTTATGTCACACCAAGAGTCCATGGCCCCGAAGGCCTATCTGCTCACCAGGTAATCACACAGAGGCTGGAAGGCATGTGTCCCACAGACATACAGGCGGTTATCACTCAGAAGTTCAAGAACCCGGATGTAGTTCAAGCAGTCTGTCTAAAACACATCAACAAAAATATGAGATCAGACTCAGATGTGTTCTGATGCCCAAGAGGGACAATAATAGGACCATTTTGCAGTCTCACTGTGGCGTGTGAAAACGTACAGACTATCTCACAACGTGCCAGGTTGCACTGTGACAATATGGAAGCAATAATTTATTTCTAAAATCAGAACTATAACAGCAAGGCTGCAGCAGCCCTGTTGGTAACTGGGATGTTTATTGTTATGTGCTCAAAACATACCTCCTTAGATTTTCCTTTTAAGGTACATATGTTTGTATCAGGAACTTTCCATGCAACCTGAAATATCAAAGATTGAACAGTAAAAGGGCAGGCAGCTACAGTGGGCTGCTCTGGTAATTTACACTGTTAAATCTTCAGGCAAACCTACATGAAAAGAAGACAAATTATACCTCATTGTTCTTGACTGAGATGTTGGTCAGGCTGAGCTCAAAGATGGCCTCCCTCGCACCGACGTACAGCACTCCCCTTTGGTCATGGAGCAGCAGGGTAGTGTAGTTGAAGATCCCCGGCTCAGAAAATTCATACAAGACAACATCTGTTTAAAAAAAAAGAAGAAACATTTAAGGAACTGAGCATGTGGTCAAAAGGTTATAGGTTGAAAACCAAAAGGGAAATTATGCTTGGTGTAAATTTGTGCAAAGAGCTTGAACCCATCAGACACACATTCACATAAACGAGAAGCTGAAAGGTATCCAGCTCATTCTGAAAAAAACCTGTGACTTCAAAAAATGACTCAGAATGAAACGAGAAGGACCACATGCATTTTACAGTCAAGCAGCGCGGGGGAGAGGGGGGGAAAAAAAAAAAAAAAAAAAACTTAATTCAAATATCTGTGCAGACCACATTTGAATATGTCATCTTTTACAAAGGAAAAAAAAACAGCTCACCAGCCAACATACGTGACTAAATTAAAGCTTTTGGTTTATACATAGTCATCGACAAGCTTTTTACACAAACACTGGAAAACAAGTGACAGTTGATTTAATGGCGAGTTAAATACCATAAACTGGTAGTGCTACTTGATCAGCCGTGTGAATTACTGTAATGTTTCACCCCTGCACCGCATTATGTACATAAACATATTTAGTCTCTTCCCGGTAGCATTTGTGTCTCTATATTAGCGGGATGCAGTGCTTTTCTGTTCTGTTGTTACGCAATATTAAAAAAAAAAAAAAAAAAAAAAAAAAAAAAAAAAANAGCAAATTTCGAGTTTTCCCTGTCGAAGAAGGAATATACAAGTGTTTTTTTTTTTTTTTTTTTACAAAAATAAAAAAAAAAAAAAAAAAAAAAAAAAAAAACAGAAAAAATGTGGTCGATTTGCAGTCATACCGATACACTCAACCTTATGTTTTACAGATGAAAAGGAGAAAAGTCTCTTTATTAGGCCTTGAGAACAGCTGCTGCTGCAAACACTGCACCTTCAACCTATGCACTATTTTCCAACACGACATATTTTGCTCTCAATTTAAGGCGTTAAAAGTAGTAGTCGAAACTGAAAGTGGGCCATGCACTATTGCTCTAACAACCACACTGTCTGAGAGATGAAATGCTAAAGCGCTTTTATCACGCTCCAGGACTCCAGGATCTGACCTTCATGAGGATAAGCAGATTAGAACATGAATGGTCAGATGGATGGACATAATACCAGCAGAAAACGGTATGAAACATAAGCAGTACTTTTAATATAACTGAATAAAGTATAAATAAACATAACATTTTATTTCTTCCATACATTTCTTTAGGAACACGAGAAAGCAGTGAAGTAGGTTTTTAAGTCAAATTCACTGACCTCCTTTCTTCATGGGTCACACAACAATATTAAAAAAGGAATTCTAGTGTCAAGCCATTTCACTGTTACAATAGTTATATTTTTTTGCTATTCATTATTTTTACATTTTACTCATGTAACTGCACAATAGGGTTTCAGTGTAATAGTGTTCAAAAGTGCAAGACTCATCAACTTTGTCAAATTTTATTAATTTAACACAGACCAAAAACACTTTACTTGGACAAAGTGACACTTTACCTTGGTGTTTCCATGAAGTGCGGGGAACTGTGGCTCCACTGCGCTCAGAGGCGCCGACAGTGAGGAGCAGGATCAGGCTCAACGTGAAGGCACCCCGTGGCATGCTGGTCTCCTGGGCGCGATGAGGACTCTTGTCTATCACACACAGCAGAGAATCCATCACGCTTTTAGTGCTCCCCACAGCAGCAAGAACAGTTATGTGAAGATGGCATTACTTCCTCTCCAAAAAGCCACAAACACTTTAGTCATACGTTTGTCTCCTTTTAAAGTGACAGCACAGTCTGAGCCGAGTGAGACGAGCAGGCAAAGCACAAAGGAAGTAGTTTACACCCTGAAGTTGCCATTTAGTGCTCCTCAACCTCTACAGGAAGGTCATCCCAAGTTGTGCAGGCAGACCAGAGTTGCCAAGAACCTCTGAGCACACAGATAAGTTTACGTCATGAAACTGAACAGCCCTGGGTTTTAATCCGGTACCCCCGGGGACCCAGGTCACTGCGAGCACTGAGAACCACGCAACCTAAAGGCCCCAGTTGTAGCTAAAGAGAGGCAAGCTGTACCTTCAGGCAACAGCTCCCAAAAGACCAGCCAAGCTATTCCCTTCAGACACATTCTTCTTCTTCTTCACCCACTCCCAAGTCCCACAATTCACAACCCTTATTGTCACAAAAAGCACAATGGAACCAGTTACCAACGACTGCTGATGACTCACAAATGCCATCAATGTTGATACCCTGGACACACCATCTGCTAATGGACCAAGACCACAGAGGAACAGTGGAAAGCGTTGCCAGAATTGCCCCATGTGTAGAGGCGCCTTCCAGCAACCGAAGCACCACACCTTGCAACAAGCTGTTTTTAAGGACCATCTGAAAGCTAGATGGAAATGCACTGCAGTGTGATGGGACAAGCAATTTCACCCAGAAATGAAAAACACACATTGGAAGGTCTCCTTTGGACACAATTACAGAAAACAAACGTTTCTTATATTCCAACACAAATCCTTCCTATTGTCTTTCTCACTATGGCCTTTCTTCTGCAAGGCCTGAAACATCCTCTTGTAATCCTCTTCTTCTGAGGACATCTTGCACGCTGAGGCAGTGTAAATCATATCTATGGTAACTGCGATGTACAGACTGCAGGACCCAGACAAGTTCATCATTGTGTTGACTCAATGGATGATTACACGCCCTGTCGGTTGTGCTGTGGCCCCCACACCCCTGCCACACCCCTACAGGGCTTCCACAGAATGCCCGAGGTCTCCCACAGTGGCAAAGGGGGCGGGGTGAAGGTCGGCATGGCTGACCGGGCAGGTTCGCCTGATGTGAAGCGACTGGGGCTCTTGGCGTTAACACTTCATTGCGTGATGGAGATGAGAACATGACACGCAACCTCCGTCACGATGAGCCGCGCAAACTGGGGACCGACGGAGCGCACTCTGTGCAACCACTCCCAGCACAGCCCATTGTGCCACACGCTGAAGAGTCCATCCTACAAACTGTTCCCACACAATGGCATCAATAAGAAACCTCATAATGCACCAAGCCACGTGCACACCTTTGGCACACAGCACCCCCCCCCCGCAACTGGGGCAGACAGTGTGCCCCAGGCTGCTGAGGAATCGCCGCCAATTTAGCGCAGCATTTGGACACAAAGGAACATAATATCATTCGCTATGAAGACCCCCTGCCATGGCACCATTTCGCAACACTGGCTGATAATTCAGCTTCAGATAATACCAGATACAAAAAGGGACACAGTCAGAACTACCTCCCTCTGCAGGCGAATTCCAGTAGGTGATAAGCCAGCTGAAAGCATGTGAAACAGTCCAAGCCCAACAACAATTCCTAATGAACTGTAAACATCTGTGGAAAGCAGCCTCCTCTTTCCTCCCAGCCCAGGGATCCGGGGAAGCACAAGCGCAACGCTATAGTTTTTAGAGCTTGGACAAGCTCTACAAAACCCCCAGGTTGAAGTCAAATAGAGCAGAAACATATAAACACACATCGCTTATCAAACAGGACTCACGTCACTTTGAATCCGAAAACCCCAAATACCACTAAAACACGGTAAAATACAAGCAAGCACAGCATCGTACACACAGCTGCACGTACACAAGGCATCGCCTCATACAGCATGGCGCGTATAAGGCATCGTACAGCACAACACACACAGGACATTGTGCTGGATTGCAGTTCATTTATGAGATTTAAATGGAGACACTGCAGAAATGCATAAAAACAAACCAGACATGAGAAACGAAACTGTAAGGATATTAGCAAGTTATGTCCCTTACAGCTTGTCCTATTCCCCGGTATTACGTCACAAGGCAGCATTGCACTAAAACAAAGTAGTGGAGCAACCCTTGAACTTTGTATTTCTTGCAAATGAATTTCTGACGCTGCATTATCGCTCTGCGTTACAGCAGGGTGTCTAACGCACAAACCAGGAACCGGGTTTAAAAGCGTTGCAATTTGTGGCTACCAGGCCTCATTTACCTGGTTTACCTGCACGTGTTTTTGCTGAAAACTTTTCTTTGAACCCATACCATTTCACTGATTACCTTTAGATTATATTTCTACTGTATAACTTATACATGTCATTTCGCTTATTATATTTATACATTATAATATTTTGACTCAGAAAATGTTCATACATGCAAACAGAAAGGTTGTAGTGATCACTGCTCTACCCATTGTGCTACATACATACAGAACCTTTATGCCATTAGACATGAAAACCATGGTGTGTTAAACACCATAAACTGCCCTCATAAACCAAACACTGAGCACTGGAACTTTTCCCAGAGTTTGCAGTCAACTCCATGTCAAGACAAAAAAAAAAAAAAAAAAAACAAAAATCAATATGAAGACCTGTAATAACCCACAGTCCGTTTGACATTTATAGTCCTTCATGAAGGACTCACTTCATATTTGCTGGTAAATTAAAAGTCTGATGTTCAACCAGATACGCTGCATCTCAAAATGACTGTAAATAATAGTACAGTAAAATCTACAGAAAGAAAGAACATTATTCACTTGCCTGGTTTTTATTTCAACTTGTAAAAATGTCCACACAGCAGTGAATTTATAAAAATCCTGCCTTGCAAATATCCAACATATTGACATTTTCCTATTTTCCTACTCAAAGGAAAAGAAATCAGTTGCTGTTCTTCCTTCAAAACAACAATAAGCACAAAGCCCCAAGGCGGCAAACGTTCTTCAGTATATTTGGACCACAGCTCCAATGGAAAGCAACAGAAGCACAGTCACGCTGCCAAACAACAAGGATCTGTTGAAACACAGACTGCCGCAGGTCCCTGCCAGAACAGACCGCAAAATCAAAACATCTTCAAGAGGAGGAGGACATGTCCCTGCATTTTAACCTGGTTAATCCACCTGCTATTGTGCTGAATTTAAAAACAACCACAGTGTACAACGTAATGCTGCTTAATTTCGAGCTATGAGCAAGTTCTGCACAAAATAAAAACTGCACCTTGATTTAAGCGATTAAAAGAACATTTTTGTGTGAAATCTTCTGAGGGCCAAACTCTCTTAATGGTAGAGATCAAAATGGGGGAACACAGAGGAGGTCAAAGGCAGCTCAGAACCACAGCAAACCCAGCACACACCCCACCCCTGTTAGAAAAGAACTGGTAGGGCAGGAGGCATTTGGACCTCTAACCACCTGACCAGTGCCCTCCAAATCACCAAGCCCCAAGTCTAGTTTTAACAGCAGAAACAGGCATATTTGCACAGAAACCCTCACCAACGACCCGCCCCACGTCCAAGGAGGTGACAGTCTTACCGAGCGTTGCGGCACCTCCCCAGAACTCTGTCAGCTCATCCAACCCTCGCACCAATTTCCGTAGCGCAACTTCAATGACCCCCGCCAGAGCCGAAGGGGCAACAGCGGGAACAAAGGCAAAGCAGCCTGTAGGGCAGCCTGTCTCCTCCCTGACGCTGTCCCCCTGGTGCCCTGAGCCACACGTTCAATTATTCAAAACGGGTTTTGTTCAGAGAAGAGGGAGGCAGAGAAAAACAGAGGAGAGGCTCAGCTCTCGTGTCCCAGAGACTCACGGTCGGCTCTTTGCTTACGGAGACGACGGGTGTCCAAGCGGCTGACCAGTACACAAGGAGACCAGAGCCCTGGCGCTCCCTTTTCTAAACGTCCTCCCACAGCCGCTAGAAGGAAGGAGGAGGGACACAGGAGGACCCCCCACAGCTGCTTTCCACAAAACAGGACACATGCAATTCCAGATGTGACACCCCCCATCGGGGGAACACTAATGCCAAGGGAAATCATAGGCGGAGGGCCAGAATCAAGGATGTAGCCATCAACCTCAAAACCGGAGAGGACAATCGAAAGCTAAGCACACGCTTCACAGGGCTCCTGAACTCGTGACGTGCTCGAGCTCCAAGATAGCACTAATGGTCGTGAATCACTTTGGAGATCCGTCTGTCTGTTCACGTTGTCCTGGGAACAAGTAAAGATTAATAAAGGCATACATGATGGCAGCACAAAAAATAAAGAACACTGTATTGGATCCAATGTGCTTTGGGCAGTTTTTTTTTAATAGTCTCTAATTTTTTTGTAAACCACGTACTTTCTTCTTTTGCCACAAATCTTATTAAGGATGTCAATAATTGTTTTTTGCCATGACAGCTTTTTTCTTCAATCCCCATCGCTTCTAAGTTTGTCGTTCACAAATTTCACCCTTTGTTGCACTGGGTGTAGACCACTTAAAGATGGCTTCCATTTAAAATAATAAGCTCTTTTTTCTTGCCAATCGTTCTGGATGAGTGAGCGGCAACTCAGAGCTGACGCACAGCGTTTGGCCATTTGCAGCAGTGCTGGATTCTGTTCGGCCTAAAGATCTATACCATTGTTTACAGCAAACGGCTAACAGTTTGCTTTACGCTGCTTTATCCTGCCGCTCTCGCTCAAACCATATGCCTCACTAGCTATATTTTAATTAGCAATAAAATTCATAAAGTAACATTTTCAGGCTCTCGGAAAACAAAAAAAAAAAATGGATGAAGAACTAAGAAACCAAAAAAAAAAAAATCTCAACTTCCCACTGCAATTTCCAATCTTAACACTGTATATGCTGAAAAGACAGTGGTCTTTACATGATAAAGGCCTTTCAAAAGGCTGTTTACTGTTTAACAATTAAGGATTGTTTCCACTGCATTGTCCTTTAATTTGCACACTGCCGAAACCCAGATAACTACGAAATGTTAAACGCTTCAGTTGACCTTTGTCAGATACAGTTAAACAAGTTCAGTGACTTAACACTAAGACTGACCCACTTGCATGTGGGAATAATGAGCACGCGGTGATGACCACCGTGACATGAGTGTCATGTGAAATGCAGGCCAAGCTGATGTTTGCCTGGTTATGACTGAGGGTCCAATTGTCTAGAATCAACCAGCAGGAATTTCCCCACCAATTATTCCCCTCTTATCACTAACACACCGATAATGACCTTGATTTATCTACCCTTGTTTGAAACCTGGACAAAAAGCAAGCCATCAAGACTGTGCTTTACAATTATTGATGCTAAATTCATTTTTTATACAGGGCTCCACTCACACAGTGACACAGAGAGCTGAACAATGATCCAGTCAGTTACCGTTAACTGTAGACAAGTGGTTCTTGTTGGCCGAGGAACCCCATCAAGACTCAGCCAAGCGCTCAGGTACCCGCTATGCATAAATATGCTAATAAATTCCCATAAAATTTTACTACTTCTACTGCCAATACAGTTGAAACACGGTCCATCAAAATGACTTAAATGTTTTACTAAAAAAAGGAGCAAATTAAAAAATGTGCCATATTGGGTACAGACTGTAAAACACCCCTTGTACACCTCTAGGTCCCACCAGTGCTTTGTCTGCCCCCCCAGTTGAAAAGCACTGCTATAGAATCAGCCAGCTGGCAGCTGAGAAGAGAAAAACAAAACACTTTAAACAACAGCGAACAGAAGAGAAATAAACCCCCGGTGGTCCAAATTTAGAGAAAGTAAATCTACGTAGATATGGCTAGTTCAAGAAAGCCAGGACAACTATTAGGACTGAGCTATAGAAGCTAAACTGAACATCCAAGCACAAAGCTGCTGGTCTCATCCATCGTGGCTTCATGTTGTATGAGTTTAACTAAAGTCACTTGAGTCACACTGCAACCAGAACAAGACAGCGTGAAATAACGGGAAAACTACTGACACACTGAAGTTTCAAAATGTTTATACACTTCTACCGCTTCTCAAAAAAGCTTCAGCAGACAAGTCAGCGAGTGACACATCGCACCCAAACATCACTAGCAGCCAACTGTCACGTCACCGTTTCGCACAACTCAAGTGACACCCTTTATGTGCCATCACACAGGTTACACAGGTGCCTCAAGAGCAACATGTTTGCATAAACACACAGACCCAACTAGCGTATTCTTAGAAAACCACAATGAACTATTATAAATTTATGGTTTCTCTGGCACCTATCATGTTAATTTTTTAAGACATAGTAGTCCTTTATGCAGCCAGGAAAGATTTGCAAGTCCTGGTCATGCACTAGAGAGACTGATGTGAAGAATATATTCTACTGGCTGTGGTCCGGGATTCTACTTGGCGTTCCAGTGATCTCTGTGAAGACTACGCGCTTCGACATAATATGCTTTTTTCAACACACTGTTTAAATGTAACAGGGTACGTTACTGTAACTAGGTGGCAAAAGTCCCCACATTTGCCTGAGCAACAATGGAGATATTCAGCGGGCTGGGGTGCACATTGCTAGTGGCTCGTGGATGTTTACAATGGTGATTTTAATAATTCAGAATGTTACTTTCCCTTAGGAGAAAGCAGTCATGCATTTACAGACATGTGATTTATGCTGTCCTAACATGTACTGGTACTGTGTTCATTTCTTTTTCAGTTAAGTTTTCAGCTCTTCTCGATACAGATTTTTTTTTTTTTTTTTTTTTTTTACAGTATAGCCTATATTTTCTTAAACTCTGGAGCTTCACTGCGTGATGATTTGCTTCACTTGCTATGTTAAGATGTTTTAAATTTGCATTCAGAATAACTACAAAGCTGAGCAGAATACAGCAGTAAAAACTGGAATACCGTCGAAAGCTGTACATGCTTGGGGTCGAAGCTTGTTGGGAGCTCCATGGTCACGCAGGTCGAAACCTGTTGGCCAAAGCCATTGAAAATGAATCACTGTCAGTACCCGATTACAACGGGGGTGTGTGTGTTACCGCACGGGCTGCGTTTGCTTTCTGCACACCTATGCAATTCTTAGGCTTGTTCTAAATCCATAAATCTGTTATAAATGGATGAGGCACAACACACTGTGGGCATCCAGTCATATTTTTGGTACCACACACTAATCCAAAACATGCTTAGCCAAGGACATCCATATGTCAAAACAGCTTGTGCAGAATCACACTCGGGTCCCCATTCGAGGGCCCAGCAGAGGAGCGCGGTGATGGAACGGCTGTGGAAGAGGAGGTGTTGCCCTCAGTCCCGCCCAGACTGCTACTCCAAGCTTCTTAAAACGACAACACTGGTGCGAGAAAACTACTTTTGCCATTTCTTTACATCTTCACCATCTGTGTCCTATTCCAGGCTGAGCACCGCTTTGAATGGGAGGATCTTTGACAAATAATGCAGGAGCACAGCAGATCCACCATTGTTACCGGTTCAGTAACCGTATACATGTATGTTTAAACTCTATATAGGTGCCAGTCGATAGTACGGACAGGAATGTAACAAAACCATGACAGCTACGAGAGAAAAAAAAAAAAAACACTTTTAGACATATCTGGTTACAGTCCTGCCAAAACAACTGTCACAGGTGACCTGTGAGCCAACAGTCAACATCACGTCATTTCACAATGAGTACGATTTACTTACTGAAATCTTGTGACTGGGAGCACATGCATGCCTCCTGGAAAGGGCTCTCACACACACACACACACACACACACACTCCTGTTGACAGCTCAATACATTTTCCCAACCTGACAGTTTCTTCTACGTGAAATCACGTTCTAAACATCTCCGCCGAACACTAAAGTAATTCGCTCACATCTTTTCTAAATGTACACACGTTACTATGGTATTTTACAGTACAGCACAGTAAAAGTACGACATTTGCTCCACCCCTTCTGTCCATTCTGCTTCACTTCTGTAACGAAGATCGTCTGCATTTCTTTGGGAAACATTTAATTTAAAGCTTTTCAAAAGCTTTTCAAACGCTTTACCACACAAACAACGTGTTTGTGCTGACTGTAGCAGCACACACAGCTCACGCAGCAGCTCAAGCGAATATGTCGATGTCCATATTTTGTTTGCATATATGAATTATTCATGCTTTACGTGCATATGTAATTTCACAGACATGTAGAGCGAAGTACAATGTCAGCGGTAACGTTCGCGTCACGTGTGCAAAAGTTTAAGTAAATTTGCCTGCCAGCAGTGACGGACATGTGTTAAATTTATGAATCGCAGCGTCGGTTTTGCAGAGTTTTGTTTCACGTGCCCACATCGGGTGTTTGGGTTCGGCAACGCGGCCGTTATCGGCGAAGGCGAGTTTCGTTTTGAACAAAAACCGACAGTTGAGGCGAACCTGACGAGGGAGATAAGAGCGGCGGATCGGCTACCTGACGGTCAACAACACCGCGGCGCTAACGGCGCCAACAATGGGCTCCGGTGCACATCGGACACACACACGGGAGAAGTAAGAAGAACCTCCAGAAGCAGCACGAGGAACACGTCCCGGGCCTTCCCACACCCCCCGCGAACGCACCACTTACCCGGGGGCGCGTGCCGAGTCTCGCTCGCGGGAGCTGCTGCCGCCGCCGCCGCTGCTAACAAGTGTGTCTCGTGCAGCATGGCGGCCGCGCTCCGCCTGTCCCTCCCACCTCACCGTCCTCCTCCTCCTCCTCCTCCTCTTCGGACATGTTTTCACTCCGCCGAAACAACATTTTCGTCTGTTCACAGGTGAATCTTGGACTCATCGAGAGAACCGGGCGTCGGGGTGGCACGGCGGGTAGCCCTGGTGCCTCGCAGCGCGGGGGCTGTGGGGTTTGGATCCGGGGTTGAGCGTGGTTCCGTTCGCCCTCCGCCGTGAGGCTTCTTCCTTTCAACTGTGCTTTAGTGGCAGGTCAGATAAACATGTGAGTTGCCGGGGAAAAACAACAGCAGTGACGTAGGTCAACAATGATAATAAACTTAAATGAGTCGGTAATTAAACAGCGCCCCCCCCCCGCAGTCCAAAGAGGCGTGTTTCAGGTGAGTTGGTCACTGAAGTACCCTGAGTATGCAAAGGTGTGTGAGGCCCTTGTGATGGACCAGCTTCCTCTCCAGGCTGTCAGACCCTGCATTTGCAGGACAGACTCCAGACCACCTCAGACTTGTCCTGTACTGGACAAACTGTTTGTGAAAATGAGAAAGCAAAGTAAAAACTGGCGAGTTGAGAGCTGTTAGCCTGCATGGGCCGTATTTTTATTTATTTATTTTTAACCAAGGATGACCCTGGGCAGCTATTCAGCTTCCGCGTGACGGAATAATCGTGAAAGACAATTTTGAAAGGAAACACTGTGCAATATGTGGCATGACTGAGAAAACAGTGCGAGACACAGCATGAGAAGAGAGACGGTCTTGTCTTCTCCTGGAGAGGGGAGACAAAGAGAGTCTTTGGAGGGGCTCAGTTGTCTGTTTTTACTCTGCTTTATTTCAGATGGCCGAGGAGGCAACATCGGCGCAGAAGAGTCTGTTAAAGGACCTCCGGAATGGTCGGAATGAACATTTATGAATTTAGAAATCTAATTCCAGCAGGAGGTCCGTAATTTAAAAAAAAAAGAGAGAGAGAGAGAGAGAGAGAGAGAGAGGCTGTTGTAATAAGACCCTCTTCCTTTAGCTGCTCGCCTTTGTACCCCGATGCTAAACTGTCACCGTCACTGTTTAAACCACATTAGATGCATGCAAGTTTAGTTTATAGTTATCAAAAGAATTTGCTTATCAGCTTATAAACATGTGAGCGATAAGTACAGTTCTGCAGAATCCCCCCATTTCGATGCAGGAACTTTGGCCTCAAATAGCTCTGGTTCTCAGCACAGACACACAGAGCATGTAAATAAATATAAATAATGTAAATCATGCCAGACTCATTTAACTGATCCACAAATTCAAGCACCTTTGTCACCTATGTGTATAAACAACCGCACCTAAATCGCATTTTTAACATTCAAACTGAAAAATTTGAAGTTCACACTGAAGCTGAAATCTAAGGAGGAGAAACTGGCCCAGTGGTTGGACTTTGGTTCCAATCCTGAATTCTGCTCTTGTACCTTCAGTCATAAAAAATACCCAGATTGTTCGTGTAAACGTTACCAGCTGTGCAGACTGGCGAAAAATTTCATTTCCGGCATTAATTTAATGCTGGAAACATGTTTGTTGGAGACAAAAATCAGCAAGAAAAAGTAACGTTTATCTTTTGCTTGATCTACATTAAAAAAAATTGATTTCTAAGTTTTAAAAATGTTTAAAAAGCTTTAAATTAAATGCCAAAGAAATGCAAACGATCGATATTTCGTGTTTTTTTAAGGGTGGAAAGGTTTTACTCTTATACATCTGACCACTGCACATTCATGTAAAACATTAAACTGTTTCAGTGGAAATCAGGTATCCATACAATATGATGTTGTTAATGTTAAAAATTAGGAAAATCTTTATATTTTAACCTTTCCCCTTCTAGCTGTTGGTAGCATCAGCTTTTGTAAAAGTATGTTACATAACCAGGGAATGTACATTATGGGGTTTTATTTCTATTTTACATGGATGTTTGTTATAGCATAATCATGCAATGTGTTTAAAATGTTATATTATGTTATATTATATTACATTATATTATATCTTAGAACGTATGTGACTGTGAGATGCCAGGAGCTGGACTGAGGACAGGCTTAAGGTACACGAGAACCTTCTGCTTTTCTTCAGGGTGTTTGCAGAGACGGTGACGGGAGACGGGTGGCAGGCACTTGAAGCAGGGAAGGTGAAGGAGCTCCGGGGCTCTCTGGTCTTCTCAGGGATGTTGTTCTGCCACCGTGGGAAGATGAGTACGTTGTGTGCAGGTGTGTTTTGCTTGTTCCTTCTTCCTTCACGCTGCTGTGGCCGCGCACCGGAGGCACTCGACCCAACGTGGCGCTTCAGGTCACACTTTTGCAGGTGTGAAGCGTGTGCCTCGTCGGGGGCAGTTTTTGAGCTTCAGGTGGCCATTAATGAGCTCCGCCACAGGACTGTTGTGACCTGGCAGTCCCTGCAATCCCGTTGTTGACGGAGTCACGTTGTTGCCCGTTTTTTTACCTGGATATTACCTGGTATGTGCAAAACTAACTGAAGAAATAACTGTAGCACGACGGCTGATTGTCAGTGTTTGCTGGTCAGAATAGAGCGAAGTGAGTTTGACGTGAGCTGCAGGAGTAAATGGGCCAAATTCACCATGATTCTTATCTCTCCAGGTCTGTACCGTCTGCTGAGCTGATCTCTCCCGATTGGAAAAATTGCAAGAAAGGCTTTTCTCGGCAGAACTACGTCTGTCTGAGAAACCCCCCCCCCCGTGAGAGTTTAGTCTGCGTCGTCTTGACTCCAGATTGTATCTTTAGACAAATCTAGTTTTCATGCATGCAACACCAACATGCAAAAATCACAACGGTTTCACACGATTTGTCGGCTTCCTCTTCTCACGGTACGCGGTCTTAGGTCTCTAAGTTCCCATCGTCATCAGCAGTGGCACAGGAAGAACCCGACAGGGTTTCAAACCTTCTCAAGCTCTGCAGTGTAGCTTTGGTTTTCCCCTCCCCCACATGGTGGCCGTAGCCTTTTGCCCTTTGTACACAGCAGCACCGAACCCCATGCCGCTGTGGTTTTCCGGGACTTTGGATTCCTGTGTGAAGACGGACGGGTTTCTGTCCATTTTCTGAAGAAATAAATAAGCAAACAAACACACCGATCCAACGGTAATCCTGCTTTGGGGACAGAGGGAAGAGAAAAACACGTCACCTGTTTACAACGTGCACCGAAGGAATCGTAGCTGAGCTCCTCCATATATTCTTGCCTCCCATATGGTGGTGGAGTGAAGCAGCTCACATTGTTTGTACAAACATCTGACCTCCGCCTATGGACTTACATTTGTGATCTGCTTCACCAGCTTCTTCCAGGGGAGACCCAGCGCACTGATGAACCGTTACAGGCCTCCAAAGACTTAGTCACATTTTCATTTTCTTTGTGTTGCATCTTATTGCGCTTGTTGCCTGGTGACTGACACTGTCTATCAGGTTATGTAGGTGTGGGTGGGTTAGGCCGCCGAGATTACATAACAGCAGACCGTGTGAATCCACGCATCCGTCGGTTGGCCCGGCAGGGGACACGTCCTTGAGAACCACCTTTGTGACAAGCCTCGGTTGGCCGCAGCAGCTATGGTGTTGACACAGAATGTATGTGCTGGACAAACGGCAAGAGATCCTCATGTGACCTCAGTGAACTGGGCAGACCGACGACAAGCTGCGGGGTGAAGGGATTTTTACAGGCAAACTGCATGTGGGGAGCATAATGGCTGCCATGAAGCGAATCACTTGTACCTCCCTCTCATTCAGAATGGTGCATTGCAAACAGGTTGAGGAAGTGACCCTCCTTAAATTTCTTTAAGTAAAAAAGCCAAAGCAAGTGTCGCCATCTAGTGACAAACTGTGAAAATTGTCGTATCTGGTTGGGTTGTGTAATGAGTCGTAGCTGGTAACCCATAAAATGTTAAATGTTAACTTCTGGTTCACTATGAGAGACTGTGACTGCTTTGCAACATTTTTCTTCAAATTAAGTTTGGGTTCCAGAAATATGTTTCCACTTGCAATCCTGAAACAGCCTCCAGCTTTAATGAGTAGTGAAAATATCGCATCCGGCAACCTTGAAACCTCCGCTGTTTGGGAGTGAAAACCTTGGAAAAGGGGCTTGGAAACAAAGTAGGCCGACATGTTGAATGGCATAAAAAGATTTATTAATTGCAGTTAACAGAATATGTTGTCAGCGGCACGGCTAAATTTGGTTGGAATGGCTGTGGGGGTGTATAGAGAAAAGCGTATAAATCTTTCATATGTAATCTTTTTGAAATTGAGCGCAGCAGTCAAAGTCATCTACTGCTCACACCTTAAATGTTAACCTTATATTTTGGCTGCTGCTTCCAGTTCAACCCATATAGGTTATACTTAGAACAGTACTGTAGGTTGTTACATGAATATCATAAATATTTCGTTTCTTTTCTGTTATTCCAAATGACTGAATTGTTACGCTTTGACTGACGGGATTTTTCAAAGTTTGCTTTTTCGATAATTTGTAATTACTCATATAGTAATGAGGAGCTGGATGGGATGGATGCAGTTACCCACTGTTTTTGCAGCGTGGGCTAAGCGGGTTGACGAAAAAAGAAATCAAAGATCAGAAATACACGCACAACCATTAGTCAGATCAGTCTCTGGAAATGGCTGGAGAAACGTTTGTTGGACACATCACATTTAACGTCGGACTAAACGCCGGTTGACCATTTAAGAATGAAACTTGGCCTCCCCAGGACAGGCTTCCTTAAATATCTTCAACTTCATCATTTTGTTACAGCCACAAACAAAGAGAAGAGACTTGGACATATTTAAGTGAAATGGAGAAAGAGCTGTTGGTAGAGAACGATTGCAGCAGCTTGATTTCTACGCTTTACTCTGTTTTATTAAGTGTTGGCAGAAACTCCTACGATGCCCTGAAGGAGACTCGGGAGCGCGACCTTGACGTGCCTTTCAGCGGTCATGAATGTCACCTATATGCACAAAACGTTTCCCAGCAGCACCTCCCTGAGCATCCAGGAACAAGACTTGAAGTTCATCCACAGAATCTACCTTCCACAGTGCGTCTCCACGGGGTGTTTCCAGGGACGTCGCAGACGTGGAAATGCAAAGCGGCTTCCGGCACTTTGAGGCATCTATTCTGGGTCTGTGAGAAGACACAAGCTTATTGGAAGGAAGTTCAGTTTGAAAGACGTTCAATGTGAAATTTGACTTGTCACCGTCTATTTTTCTTTTAAACCGCAACCCAAACTCTCTCTTTGANTCCGGCACTTTGAGGCATCTATTCTGGGTCTGTGAGAAGACACAAGCTTATTGGAAGGAAGTTCAGTTTGAAAGACCTTCAATGTGAAATTTGACTTGTCACCGTCTATTTTTCTTTTAAACCGCAACCCAAACTCTCTCTTTGAGGTCACAGAGTGTCGGCTGTTCGCTCTGACACGCTTAGCAAAGAAATGCATTTTAAAGCTCTGACCTACAGCTCAAGTGCCTTCTGTACACGTGTGCTTAACTTCCTCCGGCTTGAAAAATTAACCTTTGACCTACACAGGTTTGAAGCGTCTGCACACCAGAAGACATGAGGCAATGTTGTATGACCCTGTGACCCTCTGTAGCCCCCCCCAAACCTTCTCTGGATGTAGACGAATATGCCAGGTTTCAGGTGAGCCATCTGCAAAATACATGCAGTTGTGCCTGTTCCAAATTTGAGTATTATAATGGAAACGTTGCTCAAGCAGATTTAAATAGAAGTTGTAGCATAAATGCAATTTCACACAGATGAGGAGAAAATAGACTCGCAACTCACAGCTGCCCTCTAAAGTGCACATCTTTGATTTTCAGCCACTTAAAATGAGCCACACAACTCAAGTAGAACCATATTAATTTATTGTTCTCAACTGCAAAAATATCACATTATTCAGTTGTCGCCAAAATGTTCCATTGTGAATAACAGCATAAACAGTTTGACTGTATTTTAGTAGTGAATTGTAAGCCAGAATTCAAGATGAACCATTTTATCCACAGCACCCCTTCAATGTGATGGAGAGATTGGTGCGAATGCAGGGACCACCCCCAGGTCCGCTTGCTCCTCGAACCTCTGCTCCATCTCGCAGTTTTTAATCCACGGCTGAACTTTTAAAATGAAAAATCTAGACGTCCAGAGCACTAATGCGAAAATCCGCTCTCGTCTGCAGTAGCGCAGTGCCAGCAAATTCACGATCAGCTTTTACACAGTGCTTGTTTAGCATTAGAACCCTCTTTGTACCGTTCATAAGTGCCCGATGTGACCTAACCAGTGCTGGGGAAAGTACCCTTCCTACACCGCCCCCCAGGAAGTGCCGTGTGGATTTTCCCCAAACAGGACAGCTATGTTCCTGAAAGCATCACATAGAAATTCTCTTTAGAAACATTTACCCTTAGTTTCGCCTTTCCTCCCTGTACGCTCTCTGCTGTTGAAATGACACTGTAACCGGCGAGGCGGTCAATCCTGGTAACCATCTCCCTCTTATGATAGTTTGCGGTGGATTTCCGAAGGGTAAAGTGGGTCCGAAAGGAACCGTTGACACCCTGTGCTGCAAATTTAACACCAGCACTTCCTCTTTGTGTCAGAACAAGTTAGATACCTTTGACTGCTTATTCCTGGAAGTTTGCGTTGCTCCTAATTCATTCTCAGTCTCCAGAATATGTTTAAGAAAACCGTCTCTACGTACGCGGCCCACCAAAGGCCGACCAACGAGGGATTAGTAGGACTGGGTCCACCGGGCCTCGCTGGCTTTGGACGGAACAGGAGCCGGTCGCCCAAGATCAACACGAGACCAAGTAAGAACGGGATCAACTTAGCTGTTCCAGCGTCAAATATCACAACTATATCTTACATACATTTACTCATTTTATACAGACCTGTCATAGTCCTGCTATTAGCTTATAAACGACCGAGTCCATGTGCACGAAACCAGACATTATTAGATATTACATTTAAATTATATTATATAATGATTATATTATTGAAGGTATTTGGTAGATTGTGCAGCCGTTTAAGAAAGTTTGTATGTAAGATGTCACATTACAGGGTACTTTTCAAAATGTTTTCTCTAATAAGTAAAAGTGGAGTTTTTATGTTGTCTTTGCAGAAACCGTTTACAACGTCCCGCATGAAACAAGGTAAAAACCACCAGGTCCAGGATAGAACTGCATATCTGACATTTACATTCCACAAAAATCGCCGCGTGAAGCCAAGCCGTGTTTTACAATCTCTTCCACGTCTCCGCATGTTTTAGATTCTATGTTAACAGCTGTAATGATATTTAAAGGAATTTAACTTTCTCTTAAAAAAAAACTTGTATAAATGCTCATCCTGAATTCAAAAACCTGGTACATGTCATGTAACAATGCAACTGAACAGAAAATCTGCCTTGTTTTTAGGACAGGATCTGGCATCTAAGTGGTAGTGCAAGTGCCTTTAGAGGAAATTCAGGTAAGATGGTCGGTTAACAATCATTTAGCTACACGTGCAAAGAATAGGTAATATACTGCATGTACTGCTGCATGTACGCTGAGTGTTGCTTCACGCTGCAGAGGTGATGCGGGAACGTGTGACAAATACACGGCGGCAGGCTGGCAACAAGTCGCAACGTGCCGCCCCTGAAGGAAACTTCCAGAAACGTCACACGGATGCAGTCGACGTTCTGCACGTTTATCCAACTACGGCTTCGCTGGCTGCAGGCTTCGGACGGCGCTGTCGCTGGCTGTCTGGTGAGTCACACAGAAAGGTCCCGAATGGGCAGATGGTGCATTAACGCACACGTGGGGGTCCTACGCAGGGCAGTACAGGCTGCTGGGGCGAGTTCCCTGGACGGCCAAGTGTAGCAGAATACGGCAAGTCCTGAAAATACCCATGTAAAAGTCCTACAGATAAATGGTCCCGCGAAGCACTCGTCTCCAAAAGGAATATATACAGCGGGTTTCTTTCCGAGGTCCCGCACAGGTGACGGGCACAGTCAATGGGAAGGCTGCAGGTTGAACGTTTCCACGTAGCCGTTCTGTAACTGGTGGAGGGCTGGCTTCGCTGGGGGTCCCGCCGGGCTGCTCCCAGTCCCACAGCGGGAGCTGGGGTCGGCAGGCCTCGTCTCCAGCAGGAGGATGCGGTCATTGACAAGTTTGCTCACCTTGCTGTAGTCCTGTTCTCTGAGAGCGAGCTGCAGGAGGTCCTCCGTCTCCTCCTCAGCTTTGGGCTTCAGTATCAGCGTGTTCTCCTGGTTCACCTTCTGAACCTCCACGTACTGGTCAGGCTTCGTGACCGGGAAAGAGCCCTGCCACTTCTCTGAAACGTATTCGTTGCTCAAATCCGAATTACCCCGGGCCGGTGTGCTGCCGCTGCAGCTAGGAGGTTTGTCGTTTTCCCAGGCGACAGGCGGCAGACCCTTGGGAAACTCCTCCGAAACGTGGTAAGGAGGGTCCTGAACGCAGGGTTGACAGTTGCCGTTTCCGGGCAGAAGTCCGACCCTCGCGTGGGGGTCCTCGTTTTGTCGACAGCCCTGTGCCTCCGGCTCTTCGCCGCCGCACTTCTCCGCCACCACAGCCGGCACGTCCCCCGCACAGTCGTCACCGACGGGATCCTTTCCCTGGTCCTTCCGATCCAGCAGGGGCGTGTGCCCAGACTCCGGCCACGGGCTGTCCGACACTTCCAGGTAGTCCACCAGCAGGTCCTCGCTGTCCAACGGCACCTGGAAGCCCGGGCTGATCAGAGCGTTGAAAATCTCCTCCGACTTCCCCATCTGTCGAGTGGAAACGTGGCGTGTAAGTAAAAGGAAGCGGCATTTATTCGCCGTTTAAATAACTAACACTGGGAATCTGTCGTATTAAATCAAACGTCATTAAATTACTGCTCACCTGTGACCTGAAAGAGAAAAGAGTCCGGCTTTTACATACAGAGTATTCAGGGTTCGTCTAAACACAACGTTTTACGTTGTTTCCCGTACAGGGGGTGTTAAGGAGGAAAAATAAGTGCCGATTCTCCCTCGTCGGCGTGAGTTAGTACAAGAAAATGAGGTTTTTGATTTTTTTGTGATGAATTGAAGATAAAAGAGATAATGACGGGAACGCAGATTTCGAACAATCGAAAAGCAGCGTGCGGGGAAACCGGCGCTGGGTGACAAACGGCGTCCACGTACTGCAGCCGTGTTTCGGCCGAGGGCGGAAAAGACCTCCGGGAGTTTATGAGAAATTCAGGTAGACAGGAAAAAGTCCCGGTTCCCCAAAGAGCAGAAGGCGGAAAAGCTGGCGGCTGCTGCGCGCCGCCGAGTGCTGAACCCACTTACTGTTCAAACTGTTACCTTGAGAAGACGGCTGTCGAATCCTTTAATTTTTGGTCCAGGGACAGGCGGCAGGAGCCAGTGTTTTACGCTTGAAAACAGGAAAAAGAGATTGTTATTGTAAAGCTCCTGCAAACGTGTGTGTGTCTGTACCCCGTCTCACACCCTGCGCTTCAGCAATAGGCCCCACACAGCAGCCCTCCATTAGGACAGGCTGTTGCTAATAATTTTTATTATTATCATCATCATCATTATCATCAGCAGCAGCAAAAAAACAGAAAGGTAACATGATAGAAGAAACATTTCTGTCCGTCTCCACTGTTTTGGCAAAGGCCAGACAGGTTCTCATGACAAGTAAAGAGGTCGTCTTTACCGCAAACAGGCACACGCTGCGTCATTTTGAAGTGTGGTGTGTAAACAGGCCGTACCTGTTCTTCTTGAGCGTCAGCACCCATGTGAGGATCAGGAAGACAAAGGCCAAGAAGACAGCAAGGAGCATCCACATCGACCGCTCCCGAGGGATATCTTCAACACAGCAACATGTACTGTTTGCACGCGACACGCTGAGAAACAGTGAATCATGGGAGAAAAGACCTGTCTGCTGCTTCCCTAGGGCTTATATACAACAAACAGCATATTGTAAAAAAAATAAATAAATACAAATTTAAAATCACTTCCAGCCCTCCAGTCAGGACTTGAAGGGGGTCGGCATCCCGCACTTGTTCTAGATGCCCTGCTTCATAAGCTCCCGGTCCTCTTTTCCACTCCTACGTGACTACATTCTCCAGCTGAGCTGCTCTCCCAGCAAAAGACTGCTGTAGCACACGGACGCCATTTATGATCGACCTCATCGCCCTGTCCCATTACTCTGGGTACAGGTGCTTCTCCTCAAAGTGGCCTCAAAGCTCAAAGACCCTCAGAAACTGTCAAACTTCAGGTGAGGCTTCAGTTCACAACCTCAGCACCAGCTGGACCCTTCTGCCCATCACTGTGGTAAAACTACAGCCGACCTTCCAAGCTGCACCTACACTGTTATTCAGGCTCCGCATTCTGCTGAAGACCAACGCCGGAGGTGGAGAAGCTCTTCGGAGCAAAGCAGTCGGATTCTCTGGCTGAGCTCCTGTCCCATTAAAAGGCTGTTATAGTCGACAATAATTGATAATCCTTACATTTCATCACCCGAGTAGTGCTGCAAGTCACCTCACGCTCTGCTCTCCCAAAGTTTTTCCCAAAGAAAAACACAGCGACGAGCAGTATCTCCTCGCCTTTTATTCTCTGCAGAAATTCGACGTTTAATGCCAACAGGAGGACCGGAAGTTTTTTTTTTTTTTTTTTTTTTTTTTTTTTTTTTTTTTTTTTCCCC
>UFQX01000558.1:235425-278558 GCA_900497675.1 Arapaima gigas | reverse complement strand
TTTTTTTTTTTTTTTTTTTTTTTTTTTTTTTTTTTTTTTAATACCCCTTCGAACTTTGCGTAAAGTTATAATTTCAGTTTTACGAAACAATGAACTGTTACAGCAAACAGGTCTTTGTTCTTTTCGCATCACATCGCAGCAGGACGAATTCGCAGTGATGTTTTCATTTTCTGCATACGATCGAATCGTCCGCTTATTCCGAAGCTCTTAACCACTCCCCATCCCCGCGATTCAGGTTATCTGGGAGCTGTCAATCATCCGCCCCCTGCGGCTACTAAGAAATACCACAACGGTCCTGCAAAAAGATGATTTTCTCACGTTTCAAAGTTAGCGCCTGAAAACCATTTCAGCCCAGTAAACCACGGGGCCCTTGGAATTTCAAAAATGAAAGAAAATACAACCTCACGAAATAAAATGCTCATTTAATCCACTCCTTTCACATAACGGGAAGCTGGATGAAAATCCGCTAAGCTGAACAACAAGTCCAGTTCTCTGAAAGGGGAGTCGTGGCCAGGCTGCTGAAAATGGTCCCCCTGAATGAATGCCTCCCCCCCTCTCCCGCAACATCAGCTTTACCCCACCTGGCCTATCCTCTCCCACTACGACTGGAGATAATCCCCGTCCCTCAGCCCAGGGCGGCGGACTTACAATCCAGCACGTCCACGTAGGTCGTGGAGCTCCATTCGCTCCAGTAGCCGTGATCCGGCTTGCAGCGCACCTTCACCATGTACGTCACCCCGGGGTGGAGGCTGAAGAGCTGGTACTGCTTCTGCTGCCCCGCAAAGTGTTCCTGTGTCAGGGCAGGCGGGGAGACTTGTTTGTTTACACCGTGGCGCTAATCCCGCTGCCGGCCAGTTTAAGGACGACTGACAGGCAGAACAACGCGACACATGCGGTGACACACAAGACAGGAGATCTGTCTGCTCATGCTTAACACCATCACTCCCTCCAAGCAGGTGGTGGGCTGAAGGCAGGCAACACACACCTGCCATTTGTCATCCTTTTCTCTCTTCACCAGCAGCTCGTAGCTGAGGGTGATCCAGCCGGACCGGGTGTCCACCATGTGGGGGGGCTCCCACTTCACCTGCAGGTACGGATTCTCTCCCTGCACCAAGCTCACGGTCACGTTCTCCGGGTGATGGGGCTGGACTGCACAGAGAGGGGACAGGGACACGGTGAGCGGAAAATTGGCGCGGTACATGTGCGAACATACGTGATCTGCCCACAGTCCGTGTTACTCTTTGTGTCTACACCTACATGCTTATTCGCTAAACTGGTGTGGACCTCTGTTACAGAAACACCTCCTTCCTTTCTCAGTAAGACGTCCACCGAACAGCGTCCGATTTAGACCGGTCGTCAAAACTGCCCCTTTTCTTTCTATTCTGCTGGATGTTGTTCTGGACCAATATCTTCTCTTCTCATCAGCTTCGCCTCAGCTGCTCCAAGTAAACCTGGAGGGTGGAAGTGAAGGCTGGGAAACGCAAGGAAGCCACGAACCCCGATTCTGCAAGGAAGATCTAGTTGGTGCTTAAAGATGAATATTTTGCACGTTCTGAGAATCTGCAGCAGCTCGAGGATGGAGTTCGTTTGCGATGAGGAACATCCGAGAAACAGCTGCCGTTCAGGTAAGTCAAAAGGTATGTCAGTAATGCACCCCGGCAGCCTGACATGTTTGAACAGTTTCTGCCTTACAATAACAATGAAATGTGGGATATGTCCTGGGAGAAGCACAGCAGCGAAAACACCGACTTCAACGTTGGTGTCATCTTGTCCCTCACAGCGGGTTAAGGAGCATCTCCCAGCGGTCCTGTCTTCCACACAGCTGCCCCACATCTTCTCAGAACGCTGCTGAGCTCAGGCCCCAACCTCCGTTTTATGGGTTTCTTCCTTTCTCACGAGTGTCTAAAAAAACGGCCGCCTCTTGGCAACAGGGTGTCAAGGCGAAGATGCTGTTGGTACAGAAGCACCAAACCTGCAGTGGAATGAAATGCTTTAATTGTGATTTTTAAGCTCGACATCAGTGTGCTCCAGGGTGTGTAGAACAAAACACTGTAGAAGACGAAGCTGTTCAAAGTCTGTCGGCTACTGAGGCTCTTACACAGGGGTACAGCTCACTTCTGCTCTTGAGGCAGGACAAGTTCTACTAGTAACCAAATGCCAGCGGACAACATGGCCGTTCCAATATTACTGTGAGAAAGAGGAGATGCTAAAACCTAATTCCAAAATCCTCAAATGAAATTCTTTCACCATCTGCGAGGAGGAGTCAAGCCGCTAGTATCCGCTGTCATTTTCTCTTCTCCCACACCAACATCGGTTACCTGAAGGCCTGCTGGCAGCCTGGAATAACCACAAGCATCTTGCTGAGGCGACGCCCTTTTCCAGAGATCAGGACAGAACGGAGGGCTGTGTAGAGACGCACAAAAAGTCGTCACAAGTTCCGCATCCTTAAGTCATGTTTACACTGAAAGAGTCGTGTTGTTCCCATGGAACTCGCTAGCGGAGCGGTCAATCGCACGTGAAACACACGTCTTGGGACTGTGGCAAACGTGCACACCCCAAACGGGCTGCGATTTGAATCCAGGCCGATCCCCACAGAAGCCCACGTGTTGATCTAGCGAGACGTTAAATAAAAACAACCCGTCGATCAAGTCGCCCACAAGGCACAAGATGTTTCAGGTGGATGGAGTTTCAGTCGTGGAGCAAAAAAAAAAAAAAAACATTAATCGACCTCAAAAGAGAAGTTGAATTCAACTTGGTCCCTCAGAGCAGTTCGGGTGTTTTTCTCACAAGATGGTGCAGCTCAGACCAAGGAGGCTTGTAATCTGATCCAGGGCTCATGATCTCTGCAACAGAAGCCAAACCAGTCCGTCCTCATTCTTTGCTTCACTCAAGCGACTGGTTCTCTGTATTCCGGGACAGTGAAGATCAAGCGTGGAGAGTCCAGCTGGTACACAGTCCAGCGCAACTGATCCACCGGCGACGTTCTAAACGTCCCAAACTAGTGAACCATAATGACGACACCAAACAGCAGCAGTAATACACATGGAATTAGAAAACCAAACGCTTGTTTCAGATTCCCCTTCGTGTATCACACACACACACACACACACCACGAACGCACAGATAAAAACCCCAGTCTTGCGTAAAAGCAACAACCCCCCCCAGATATCAGAGACAGAGAGCAAAATCCTGATAACATTACGACAACAGCTGGAAAAACACTGAACTGTGCAAATAAAAAGGGGTTTATGAAGTAATGAAAGATTTTATCATCTAAATGTTGCGTGAAGCAAAACGCGTGAAAATAATGTGGGAAAATACGAGGGTAAGCGGGGGTTCGGGTTAGAGGTGCGGGGCGAGAGCGGGGAGAAACTCACCGATGTACATGACGTCGATGTCGACGGGGTCCGACGAAGCGCTGCCCTGGGCGTTCCGCGCCACCACCGTGATGTTGTAGTTCACCCAGATGGACGTGTGGTTCTTATCGAAAAAACAGGAGTTTTCACCCGCCGTGTGGTAGTCTGGACACTCGTACACTTCGTCGGAGCTGCCGGGGGGGAGAAGTGGAGAAGTGTGCGGGGTATTAAGTTTGTGGCCGGCAATCGTCGCGTTTTGAGTTCAGGGCCCTGAAATTCCACGCCGCGGTCTCCTTTAACCCGAATCATTACAATACGACTGTAGATTAAGGTACATCTTTCAGAAGAACAAAAGAGACAGTTTGGGGGGGGTCAGGTGGACCGTTTTCAGCAGCTTGGCCTCGATAACAGCCTCCAGCAGCAGTCCGACCTCAGAACAAACACGTTACACACACTTTGTGACTGTTGACAGTGTCAACACACACGTTGCACGGGGGTGAGTTTAAAAAAAACATCCCGAGTAAATAAACTAACACTTTTGTCAGCATGGAGGTGTAAACGTCCATAAACTCAAAAGTGACCTGTGACTCATCCCGTTCGGAGACAATAAACACCCGCGACACCTGGGAAATGCAGGTAACTGCAGATGACAACTAGTGACTCAGAGCTTTTCCAGCTGCGGGGGCATCGTGTCGGTTCGGGGGTATAAATACAGAAATACGAATGTAGAGATGCGCCCGGTTGTGTTTTTGTGACCGGTGCCGTATTCTTATACGATAATCTTAACCGGGGTCCTGGAGTTTACCACGGGCTGCTGGTGTCGACCGGCTCGCGTGTCACACTCCCCCCTCGACAGGCGTGGTCCTTCTCAACCGCTTGCATCACCGACGATACAGGGCAGCATGAAGAAGGCCACCAAAATGAAGAGTTAACAGAAGGTCAAAGTTCTGGTGGAACCAGATTCTAGCACAGCGACGTCACGCCGAGGGACTCGCGTTTAGCCGCGAGTGTAAATCTGCTGTAAAAACAGTGGAGATGAAATGCAGCCGGGGCAGAGCGGACAGCCGATGTGAAGACGGAGGGGATTTGTCTGAATCGTCACTGTTTCGGGGGAGCGGGTCCAGCGACAGGCGGCGGGACCCCGGGAACCTCGGCCGAAAACAGAAGGGGCCGAGGGGGTTGGGTGGATATTTGAATAAATGCTGTCAGTTTTACACTAAAATGTAGATGCGTTTAAAGGCGGAGTGCAAAAGTGAAAAGGTGAGAGTAGTGTGAAGCAGGGTCCAAAATGGTATACAGTATCTCACACACACACACACACACACACCACCGGGGGATTAAACAGATATAATACGGAAGTGGATGTGTGTGAAACATGCGATACTACTTACTTCTCCTTGCGGTAAAAAAGGGAGTAGGTGGTGGGCAGACCCCCACTGGAGCCAGGTTCCCACCAGCAGGTGAAGGTCTCCTTCTCGGGGGACCGACAGCTGATGAGGCTGGGCTTCCCTGGGGGGTCAAATCCTGAGGGGGCAAGGATCGGTGGTGATGGGAAGCTCAGCAGCATTCAGAAACGTGTTCAAGGCTTCAGCAGATGTCCCCAGATGAGGCCCACGCGTACCAGCCAGCGTGTCTCCGTTTGGCTCGTGGCCGTACGTCAGTGCCGGTGTCGGCACTTTTAATACCCTTCCGGTGACCTTTTGTCCCCCCGACCCAACCGGATTATCTGGCTGAGCTGCTCTCAGCCACAGGCTTCCGTGCGACAGAGCAAGTCCACAACAGGCCTCGTAACTGCGTCTCATTACCCAGAGCGCACTAAGTTACGCAGCAAGTCTGCTCAGATGCCGCTCGAACCACCAGCCTTCACGTCCCATTTATTAAAGCAGTACGCGGCGATTGTCAGCGGCGTCTCCTTGTATCTTTAAATCTCGGCAGGATTTCAACTTTTAACAGAGGAAAGGAGAAGAACCGGCACTTTCCCAGTTAGTCCTGTAGATACATGCAGTTGGCGAGGCCACAGTGTGCAGGTATGTGCGATATAATGATTTTTATTTGTTTTATTATTCATTTTAGCGCTGGAGTGCATTTTTCCAGGTCGGATGGTCCGCACTGCCCCGTTTCTCCGGCTTTTGCCCGTTACTCACGTTCGCCGTTCGTCGGCCCCGCTGGCAGCAGGAGGAGATGGAGGAGCATCAGCCTGGTCCCTGTCTTCCTCCACGCCCTCGCAAAGACCTCCTCCATGCCGACGGGCTCTGGGAAAAGACGCAGTGTCACCACAGGGGGTCACGGGACGCAGGGATCGCCGGCCGGCTCTCCTGTTTTCAATGGAAACAAAAGCTTGAAGGGAAAACAGCGCCATGAGGTGTGTAAACACGGCCACTCCCGTGTAGCGCAGTAAAGGGGTGTTTGGTAACCCTCGGGGAACCTGGAGGAGCGAGGAAACACCGACGTGCCGCAGCACAGATGAAATCCACACAATTATTCTCACGTCCGGTACTTCCGGTGGCTTTTTGCGCCTCTGCTGCGCTGTTGTTCCAACACGGCTGCTGAGGCAGAATTCTGTTGCGGTTCTGTCCGCTGACTGTGAGCAGGAGCGTAGCTCATAGTTGGTTTTTAACGCACTTCCCGCCACGCAGTGACTGTGAGATTTCCTCTAGACGGGAACGATGGACCCGTCAGGCTGGGGAAGGGACCTGTGACCACCCGCGGCTGCCAGCACGCCGTCGCGCGCCTCTGCAGGGGGTTCGGACAAAGCGTCGCCTTTGTGTCCGGGGGGGGGGGGGGNAATTGATGCAGGCCTGTGGCTGTCAGTCAAGTAATATGACCCACAAACGTATGAGAAGCTGGGGGGGGGGGGGGGGGGGGGGGTTTATTTCGATTGTTTTATTTCTCTCAGCAGATCTGCACGTCCCGCCGGCTGTAGAATCGCATGACTGGCGGGACGTGCAGATCGTCGTATCCCTCGTCTGCTGTGCGCTCCCGCACCCCCCACGAAGCTTCCCTTCGGGGAAGCTCAATTCAGTCCAATCCCTGCTCTCCGGTTTGTGAAGAAGTCATGGACAATTATGACTCCGTTTCGGAAAAACACACCAGGGAAGCGACCAAGCAAAGCACTTTTTTTTTCGTTTTAATATGTGTATTTGTACACGTGCCGAGTCAGGAAAAAGGAGGGAAACGGCGTAGTAGAAGAAGCAAGCAGCTTAAGTAAATTGTGGTCACTATGAAAATATGCTCTGCTGTCATCAGCACGTCTGTCATGGTTTCTTCTTGATTTTCAGTTTCCCTGGTGCAGCATTTTTTAGACTCTTATCTTCACTTCGCTGCTGCGTTTGACAGAGTGACAGAATGACGAACGAGGAAAAAACCCTCAGAACTACTAGTGTACACTTGAGCTGGACTAGAGCAAACAGCAGAACAAAAGCTTCAGGGTGCTGAGCCAGGATGAGGCGGGTTTGGACGGGGGGGGCGCCGGGCGTGGGGAGCGATCCTGGACACGTTACGTCCCAGAGGAGGGAACCTGTTTCAAAACGGCAGTCGTTTTTCCGCCGCCGTTCTCCCTCGCTCTTCCCTGCCGCTGTCGGCAGCCCCCAAGTCCTCCCCGGCCGGACGTGAACGTTACACAAAAGTCCGGCCAAATGGAGAGAGGCGGATATAAATATATACCCTGCGCCCTGCCAGCTGTGCCACCTGCAAGGCCCAATCCGGCCACTTTTGAGGCCTCCTGAATTTAAGCTCATTTCAGATTAGGTTTCGGGAATATATATTATATAAAAAATACCTGCATTTATCAGCTTGCTTTCCGACATAAAACCCGTCGAGACATTTCTAGACCCGCGAAGAAATGGTTCTCGGTGCGAGAGGCCGTTTTTGTGCCTATTAACGTGGACGTCCGTTATCCGGATAAATCGGAGGTCTCCGACCCCTTGGACCGGGCGACGCGGGCAACCCGGGCGACGAGTTCGTGAACAAAACCACGTATCTTGCACACGTCGACCGTGCGCTTGTGACGTTCAACGATCGCGACTTTCACAAAGAAACATTCCGGCTGGTCCACGCACACCGACTGGACTGCAGAGTCCGGAGTCCCCCCTCCGAGGTGGGACGGTTAAACATCCTAAGGGCTTATTATAAGAAGCCCATCTGTTCGTTCTCCCGGCTAATGCGATCCCTGGAAACAGCTGTATGAACATTACCTTCCATCCCACTTACAGGGCATTTAAATCACTGAAATTGCAAGGTTGTAATCAGCCGCTGTTTACACACGAACCCTATTATTACCCATGTTCCTGTTTAGGTACACGGGCAGAAAAGGTCAGAGATTAATTTCTCATTCGACCCTCCATCACGCTGTTTTTTTTTTTTAATTTTATTTTAAGTAAGTGGTGAAACAGAGTCACCATTAGAAGAAGCTCAACTTCCTAGCAGCACCTCGGCGAGCGGAAACACAACCGTTTCAGTTGTACAAAACGGCGGAGCGTAAAGACGATTGGAGGACCCTCGAAAGGGAAGTGTGTTCGTTTCGCAGCACGTTTGGAAAAGAGGCGCAAGGATGCCCAATTCGGCGTAACGGCGGCCTTCGTGGTACACGGCCAGGGTTGCCGCCTGCTTCCGAGTCCTTATCGCTTCTTCCTAACTGGGGCGATGCGGACGCCGTGCTCCTCCGAGCCCCTCGAGTCCCGGGTAGGTTCGCTCTTGCCCTCCTCCCGCGTCTCCTGAGCTCACCTCTCCCAGGGTTCTGCTCTCCTGCTCTACACTTGCGGGTTTACAGCTTAAACCAGTTAAGCTATTTCAGGTGATCGGTAACCGGCGAGAAGCAGCTTCTTCACACTCCCAGAACAGCAGTGGTGAGAGAGGAGAAGTCAGTAAATACATGGTTGAAACTTTATTTATGCAGCTCATCTTTTAGACGTTGCATTTAAACTTATCCATCGTTTTGTCTTGGTGACGTCGTATTATTGCAGACTTGGGTGCTTTAAAGAGATTGAATTTTTTAAAATGTCCATAACCGTGAACAGTTTTACCCCAGTTGTGGCAGTCAGGAGCCTCTTTTGGATTCATAGGGCACCAGGGTGTAGAACAACCCGTGGAGGGGATGCTGGGCCGTTGGAAGGTGGCCACACACCCACACAAACACACACACACACACAGACATTCAAACACTATGGGCAATTCAGCGCGAGCAGTTAACCTGAAACGCACATCTTCGGATTGTGGGAAGAAATGAGACCGCCGAGCGAAAACCCACGTAGACACGGGGAGGACTTGGAAACCCCACACAGACTGAGCTGGACTTCAGTCTCAGGTGCTGCGAGGCAGCGAAGCCGGTCACCGTAGTACCACGTCACCCCTTCGTGCCTAAAAATCCTACCAGAGACGGAAACAGTGGTGAAATAAGCCTGCGAGGAAGCGTACTGTTTTATAAAGCGCCGTGGCCCTCTAGCTGCTCCTCTTAGCGTCCAGCTGGTTATCCGGTCAGAGCGAGAAGGCCCTCCAGCAGTAATCTTGTCATCTGATAAGTGGTATTAGAGCTGGGCCACAGACACCCGGCCTGTAGAGGCTCAGGAAGGAAAAGAAGCTCATTAAAAAAAAAAGAAACGTCGCCAACCTCTGGAGGCTCCCCAACAATGAAGAACGGTTCACACCGCCCTTCTGCCACAGCCAACGCCCCCCGTCTGGCCTCCTCCGCCCCATCTACCCCTGGCTCTCACTCCCAGGCCCTTCCTCAGTTCTTACACTCGGAGAGACACACAGCTCAGCCTGAAGCTGTAAAATACACTCCCAACGCTTCTCGCTCCACGACGAAATCTCAGACTTTGCCCTCGTCGAACCCTGCAGTAGATAACAGTGCCGTCGAGAACGCGTCGCCTTTGTTCGACGAGATGGTCAACGCGTTGGCCGCGCTCAAGGTCAAGGCAAGGCAACGCTCAACTTCGTCTTGCTCGGTTACCCACGAGCGGGCAAGTCGCCGGGAGCACCGGCGGGCCGTTGCGGCCAGGCGATGTTCCGGGACGGGGCGGTGGTCACGGCCAAGGCCTCTGCGCAGCTCAGCAAGGAGAAAGGAGAAAAGCTGTAACCAGGGGTCAACAAAGCAGAGCGTGTAGCTGGCTTGAGGCGGTCCCCGCAAACAATATTAGTGTCTGTGTTAATATACAACAGGAGGGTGTTATTTATTGCTCGGAGTGGAAACACAGCAGACCGTCCACCGCCATCACAGACGTGGGCTGAAGGAGGGAGGGCCGAATCAATGGAAAGTTACTAAATAAACATGTACGGGGACAGAGGAATGCAATAACCCGCAAAGGCACAAGGCTGGAGATCAGGGAGAGGGCGGTTAACAACAGCGTCTCTGCAGGTCGGCAGGAGACGGCGGGTTGGTAGCAAAAGATAACGCCACCCTCGTGGTGGAGTTACGGGTCCACGCGGTCCGGGTTCGACATCGAGAAGCATTCGAGGCCTCTGCGGGGTTACCGGACGCACCCAAACACCGTGCAACTTAAGAGTCGCCAAACCACCGCCAGACCTGAGACGCATGTCTGTGGACTGTGAGACACAGACGAGAACGCTCGGGGGGGGGGGGTCCTACATCCGATCCGAGGTGCCTGCACCAGCCCCTACAGTTCGGTTGTGCTTTTAGAGTAATATCGTCACCTGACCCTGCGATGACCTGGTGCACCACCCAGGGGCAGCTTCATAACCTGGTGGCCAATGATTCCAGGATAGGATCCAGACTCCAACAGAGAAGCTAAGCAGTGAAGAATGATGGATGACTGGATGATGGGTGGATGGACGGATGGATGGATGGATAGATGGGTGGGTGGATGGGCAACACAGAACCACCACAGAACACAAAACACAACAGCAGTAGCATATGGTTTTGATGGCCACACCCTTGGAGTCATAGCATCACTTGTGGTTATGGATACAGCAGTAGAGGTCATTTGGTTGGTTACCTAACCGCTTACCCCGGGTCCCGACCCTAACGCCACGCCTCTCTGCCGCTCTGCTCCTTGGTGCGCCGGGGCCGCCGTAGATGTCCCGCTCTAAAGCGGGACAGAGGGAGACATCAACGGATTTATTCAAGGTCATCATCCATAAAAAGCATTTCCATCGACACCCTTTGCTGCGTCTTTGTAATTCCTGCAGCACAACACGCAAACGCACCTTTCAACCGGGCTCTCTTTTTCGGCCCCTAATCTGCCCCCTTCCGCCTCTTTAAACCGTCAAACCTGAACACTTCCCAAGAAAGATATCTTTTTCCTTAAGTCAGATTCGCAGAAACGCGCATAAAAATACTTACTTTGAGCTTTAATTAAGTTCGCTGGCAAGTTTGATTTTCCTTACTTCAGGCAAGATTCTTCTCGACTCGAGCAATGCAAAGGTCACGGGGCAAAGTACACGAAAATTTTTGCTACCAAGGTTTTAGAGGCAATCTGTTTATGGCTCCGTTGTTGGCAAACCAAACACAGACCTGCCGCTGCTGGTGAGCAGTCAACCTGAGAGCAAAACACAATCATTAACCACCTTGATGAGCATCACATGGACGCAGGCGTGGGGGGTCCGGGGGGGGCAGGATCTCTGGCCTCGGTGAATAACTAAATATTATTACAGCACATTACATCTGGGCGTTTTAGAGAAATCCCTGCCCGGCCCCCCAGTTTCGGCTTTGGTTTTTTGCTGATGGTTTTTTCCGTTAACTGCCGGCTTCGCCGATGAGCTCCGCTGGTCCTTCGACTCCCGCGAGCGTCGAGACGAACGCCGCCGAGAACACGCAGCACAGCCGCACGCTAACTTTTACAGGAGGCGCGTCTTTATTCAACGGTCCTTCCCAGTTTCAGTCTGCCGCTCCTTCCGTTAAGCGACGGTGGCCATTTTGGCTCAAAAAGAGCAGCGAGAACAGAAGCGGACTAGAGAAATGAACCTCGGTCTTAAAATTCCCGCTCCTTCCATCGACGCGAAGACGTGATATTGACAGTTATTCACCGTGTGATCGGTTTTTCACTCTTGCTGCCGTTGCTCCTCTTCTCATTCTTGCGTAACTAAGGAATGACAGCGGGTCTCCCGGGTCGCCATCGAGATCGAAGGTGCTGTTAAGGTGCGAGCGACCTTTTTAGCCACCTTCAATAAATTCCCTTTGAAGGACTAATGTGAACATGCGCACGGTTGACAACAAGATGAAACATGTAAGATTATTCCAGGTGAGAAAAGAATGAGAGCGTTTTCCAAACGTTAGGGGCCGACACCGAAAACCTGGGAGCGTCGACGTTTGTGAACGCCGTGAAAGTCGACCGAAAGCCCCGCCGGAGCGCAAAAAGAAGCTCGACTTTGGTTGTTTACGATCATTTCACGCCCCGCGCTGATCTGTTACACAGCGGCTGCACGTGCAGGTGAGCCGCGGGGTCCAAATACAGGCAAACATTCGTGGCCGATAAACCTGATTCTGATTCCGACCCCCTGACAACCAGACACGGCCGAGAGCTTCGCTCGCAGTCAAGCCGTCCGTATCTTAGATACTTTCGCTCAAGGCAACGTGCTGCAAATATGTAGGTATGTAGCAGGTGGGAAAAGTGGCTTTTTTTTGTTTTTTTGGAAAAACAGGGCTGTTCCCGAGGACATAAAACAGCAGCTTTTCACTAGCATCACAAAAGGTGACGTTTCAGCGCAGCGGTGGTGTCCACAGCGGGCGGCTCTGATTCAACACGTCGAACCTGGAACCCCCACCAGAGACAGCGGCTCTAACCAGAGCCCGGCCTTGTCTGATCCGTACGTCACGGTGGAGAAAAGTATCTGCCGAATGAATCGACGTCATTGTTTTCGCCAAAAAAGAAACCTGCCAACATCTCGCTGAGAAAATACTTGCGGCTAATTTTTGCTGTTCGTCGGGAAAACCAGCCATCAGACGCCCCCCGCAGCTCCAACAACCGTCTCTACTTCCCAGACCTCCAACAAAGACCCCCCTCCCACCGACCATGAACCTCCTCTTAAACCTGGTCGATTAGAAACATCTTTAGAAGGTTGACTGAGACTCCTTCACCTGTGCAGAAAATCCTGAACATACAACGCCCTGGTCAGGAGATGAGCCTCCACACTCGACCGCTACCTGCCGAAACACACCTGCATCGCAAGCAGCCAGATGGGGAGCAGGACCTACAGCCCAGTTGAGGTTCTGGACAGGAAAACACCTCCCAGCCAATGTCACCTATGAGTTGTACTTTAAAGATAAAACCTTTATCTTCAGAGCTGCTCGGAATACATCCTTATCGCTACCGCTCAATAAAAATGGTTGAAGTCCCTTTTCCAACCAGTGCTGCACTTGGAGGAGGACAGAAGAAACAGCTGTGGATCCATACAGAGAAGCTCCGAGGCTCCTTTCCAGGCCTAAGAAAGAACTTCACGCCAAAGTGCTTCTCTGTGGAATTATTTAGCCCACGCGGGTCTTTTAAAACCCCAATATCGTGCGTCTGCTTCCACTCCGCACTATCAAAACTTGCAGGGGTTCGACTGAATGCGCTGCGTGTGACTTTGAAGGCCTGACACCCGGAACAAGAGCGGCGGACTTGAAAATCCACATTCCTCCCGGATCCTGTCAGGTTCTTCCACGGAAAAACAGTGTGAAAATGTCGAGTTTCAGCGGAACGGTGAACATGCCCAGCAGCTCCGGAGCTTCCAGCATCACCCTGGAGGTCCCGCAGCTCGACTTCGGCAAATAAAATGCGCTCGTTTACTTTGGAAATAAATACAGTGAAAATGTTAAATAAAAAAATAAGGAGGGGGGGGTGGATTCTTGTTTCACCCTGTGGCAGGTGAGGGTTTGCGGGGCTCTTAAAAAAGAATTTTCGGTAAAGAACAAACTTTTGCTCGCACTTCTATCTGCGCAAACCTGCCAACTGGCGAGTTCGATTGTTTTCCGCCGGTGAGCTAAAACGGCGCCAATAACGTCTATATTTAAAAAGCTGAAGTAAAACTGTTTATTCGGGGTTTTCGCCGCTGTCGCACACCTCAACCCCACGGGGTTCCGCTCGTAATACTTCAGACCCCCAGCAGCGGTGAAGCGCAGCGGCGCGCAAAGGCGCAAAACCGCTTTAACTCACGTCCTACATTTTCCTGCCCGCAAATTCAACAGAAATTATGACTTTACTTGTTAAACTTTCTTATTAAACTATTTCTTTGCCAACAGCCTTGTTTTCGGTTCGCCCGCCGACGCCTCGTGCGGCAAATTCGCTTTAGGACGGAATGTCAACCCGTGTCACTTCAAACGTGTTTTGTGTGACTTTGAGGCGACGCAAAAAATGGGAAATAAACGGAAACCAACCGAAAGGCGACTTTTAGCCGATCAGTTTTTAAAGTTGACCTGTTTGTGAGTTTTTACCATCATACACCATGTTATTTATTCTACACGCTATAAGAATATTGTTTATTCTTATTATTCGTGGATCAGTGGATTATTTATTGGGTCGCTCGCAGGTATTGATACACTTTTACACCGTTTTACACCGTTTTACACCGTTTCACGAGCATTTACCAACACGAGTTTCCCGTCAGACCAGCTCAGCCTGAGAAGATACTCTGGAAGGAGCGTGTAGATCTGAGCGAAGTTCTCGATTTCATCACGTCCTGAATTATTATTTAATTTAGTTTTTTTTTTGTTTTTTCTACGAAAGGAAAGAAAGATATAAAAAGCTGCTCCGAGTCGGACTTTTGACTGGTTTACTAACCGCCGCTCAGGACGATAGATGAAGGTGTGCGGACAGAAGCGGACCTCACCTGTGTTTCATGTGACGTCCTCAGAGTCCCTCTCCGGACAGGTGTGCGGACCTGTCGCACCGTGCGGTCACCATTCCTCCTCCGGCCAGCGCTGCGTCTCCCGCGGCCACCGGAATCCCCGCCAGTCCCGCACGACGAGTCCTGACGGCTCCCCGCGCGGCCCCTCCCTCCCGCTCGTACCCCGCCCCCGCGTGACGCGGCTCCGTCTCACCTGCGCGCGTCCTTCGCGGGAGGGAGGGGCCGCTATGTGAGGTCACGTGGGTGAGAACAAATCGCAGCTGAGCGGACCCCCCCCCCCTCCCCCCAGATCACAGAACCGACAAAAAGTCCGGCGATATTGTTGCCTTTTGCTCGTGTTTGTAGTTTGAACTTTTAATTATCACGATAATATAATAATATCATAAATTAATAGTATAATAATAATAAACAGCACCGATTTACCTGTTTATACTTATATACGTCATACAGACATAGTACATTTACACAAGTCGATGTTACACAATAAAACATTTATTTAAATGCAATATAAACCGTCAGTTTTCTATAAATATTCAAAGTATGCTTTTAAATGACTAGCAAAAGCAAAACTTTACAAACACACACACACACACCTGCAAAACTGAGTTCAAGAAACTGTCTCAACAAACTATGTCGGTAGATTTTTATTGATATGCTAATTTATAGAGCAGGATTAATTCTACACGCTTCGTGAACAAGAGAACCGTGATTCCACCACGAATATAAAAATGTCCTTTAGGTTTTACGGCCACTAGATGGCAGAGTGGTGAAAAGATCAAAGTGGTGCAGTGGTGGGGTTTTCCACTCCTGAGCGTCTGTGTCCTACAGACGTCGTACGTTACACATGGCCTTTGTCAGGTGTCCTGCTGAACTCATTCCTGGTGTGGACACCTGTATACATTATTACACCTGTGGACACCTGTATACATTATTACACCTGTGGACACCTGTATATATTATTACGTTATTATCATAACTATTATCTGCACATCAATAAATCTCAGTCTGTCATTTCGTCTGTCTATTTGTTGGTTAGAAAAACAAACACAGAGGTACAGGCACAAAGGTACTTCATCCTAGGTGACGTTCCTGCGTACTCAAACACACACACACACACACAAGAGAAATGTGCTTCCATCCAGTTCCCAGCTAATTCATCAGGATAAGGACAAAAGAACAGGTCATTTCACACAGAGATGCAGACGAGGAGTGGTGATGGGTGGGTGTGTGTGTCGGGGGGGCCCAAAAAGACAGCACCGGAGCTAGTAACAGGACGTCTGACGGCGGAAGTGAAGTCAAGGTCAAACGTGTGCTGTTTAAATGAGATGTGACCCACCAAAGGAAGATATGTGGCTTCAGTCAGAAAGCTGACGTAACAAACCAGTCCTCTGAAACCACCACCTTCACCAGTCCGAATGTCCTCCCTCTCCTTCTTCTCCGTCTTCGATGGGCAGCTCCGGGCCGACATCCAGGAGAGTCGCGTGAGAGCCGTGGAGTGTGGGACGATGGTGTTTTTCAACCCCTGAAAGGACTAGAAAAGGCTTAGCATTACATGTAGGACCAAGTTCAAAAAAATCTTTCTTCTAAGTAAGAAATTGGCCTTGTGCTTTGTGCATCAAGCAGATTTCTTTTCTGCAACGTCCTTCAATTTTCTGGCAATTTTATCCTTATTAAGTTCTCTTTTCAGCAGAGAAAAGCCTCAGATACAAATAACCCTCCAGCACTTTATGGCCTCTGCAGAAGCAGTTCTGGCTTCATCCCCTGCTTATTCTGACAAAGACTCCTGTTTTTCTGGGTTCTTGACCAAAAGAAGAAGGTTCACAAACACAACAAGCAGAGCCTCACTTAGTTTACGGCCTCTTGACTGGTGCAATTCCAAACAAGACCTGTCCGTCAGATGCATAAGCCCAGGAAAGGGAAGTGCTAAATGTTTCTTCCCAAACTGAATCAGAAAGAATTTCCCATCAGATGGTCTCCTTGCCACACCGATTCGACCCTAATCGATGCCACCATTGGGTTGAAGAGCCCCCCCCCCCACCCCCCACTCAGAGTTTTTTTTTCACAGTGGAGGTGAGAGTCTTCTTCTTTGGCTTGGGCTCATTTCCCATCCTCATGGGCTTGGGGTGCTCAGCTTTAAGGGACTGGAGGCCCAGGAGAAGACAAAACCGGTTGCACTGGTGCAGAGCTCGGAACTGGTCGATGAACGAAGCGGCGCAGTTGCCTCTGAACCCCCTGTATCTGCAGACGAAAAAAGATGAACGAAACAGAGAGCAAAGTTCATTTCTGCAAGGCGTTTGTACCTCGCATTCGTTTCCTCTATCTTACCCTTTTCTACACGTTGCTATCCCAACATCAGTTAACTTCATTCCAACTCCTGAAACGTGGCGCAAAACAAAAGGGCGAAAATCAGTTAAACAGCTTTGAACGAAACCATTAAACTGGTAAATTTTTAATGCTTCTGAAGGGAGAGAAATGAGGGTTGAAGGTGATCTCTGCATGGCTTCTGTGAGCAGGTTCTACAGGTGGGCCTTAAGACTACCTTGCATGTCAGTAACCAGCAGGTTGCCCTCTGTCTTGTGATAGACCCAGTGCTGGAAGGCACAGCACTTCTGCCCGGCCTCAGATTCCCGCCTTGTCAGGTTGACCTCTCGACCATCCCGCACCGAGTACTTCACAAAGTCCCCCATCAGCTCCTCCTCCAGCGTGGCGTAGGGGATCTCATTGGAGGGACGGTGCACCAGGTAGATGGGAATGATCCTAGTGGGGTGGTAGGGGGACATGAGGAGGGGAGAATTAACACAAGATGACCGTTTCACCCAAAAGGTGAGGTGGGTGCCATACTCACTCTGGTACCTCCCCAAAAGTCTCTGCTGCCCTGGCTACCTCCCTGTAGGCCTTGATGTATTCTCTGGCGGTGTTCTGGATGAAACACTCCTAAAACACAGCAAGACGCCATTCAAAACAAAGATCTGTTTAATGTCTCCTCCTTCATATGGGGTTTGTTTTGCTTTTTATGTCTCTGTGTTGAGGATCCATTTCTACCACTTTTGTCTCAGGTAAGAAACACAAAGGTTGGGTTTTGCTTTGAGGTGAACCAACGGTCTCCAGGGCCGGACGTTTCCGGTGGACTCGTTCTTACCTCTGCAGCCAAGTTGTAGTTCCTGCAGACCAGCTCCTCGTTGTTCCTGGTCCCATAGCTGACAGAGTTGTGCACCTTTAGTACGCAGGATTGACCAGGCCTGAAATCAGTCCAATCCATACCTCCCACCAACCGGGTTCGAAAGGCCCGCCGGTGCATCCCCTCCCCGAAATGGACCCCCTCGGTGACGATGCTGGCTGCCTCATGCCTGCCGAAGTACTGCTCACGTAGAAAATCCTCTCTGAACAAAAGCCGGGCACACTTCACGTCCTCCTTGACTTCCTTCATCTCCTCTGTTGAGGGTCATACAGAAACCCGTTTTTAAACCTGAGCAAATCTCTTCCACGGGGTAGTTTATGTGGAAAGAAGTAATCAGGTTCAGTTTTTCACCCCAGCCAGCTTTCTACAAAGAAAAAAACAAAAAATCACAGTTCCGGGTCACCCGAAAAGCCGATTCTTATACCTTCATTTTGCTCTTCTGGGATCAGCTCCCTCAGCGCTGTGGGAGAGAAGAAGGTGTCGACGTGAAAACAATGATCGACGAGAGTCTCTGCTCATAGAACAGGTGTTAGGACTGTACCTGCTGCGGTCAGGTGATACTCAGAGAAGGTCTGGCCATGGGGGCTAGTGAGAAGGCACCGGTACATCCCCAGGTCCATCTTGGACGCCCTGGCTATGCTGAGGGAGATCTGGCGAGCATCGGCTGTACTGTGCGGAGCAGAGCTCTCCTCAGACCTCAAGCTGAGCAGCATTCCAGACTATCAGTTTAAATAACATTATTCTGCACCATTCTTGTGACTGAAATTACATGACCGTCGACAGCCTGTACCTCCTGAAGTTCTCTGCACATTTTACGGCTGCTGCTCCTGCGAACTTCTCGTAAGTTTAAGTCAGGGTACCTACTGGGCAGTGGTTCCACTGGCAGCTACCTACACAATGTTGCTTTCTGTCTGCGAGATTCGGTGAAGCGTGTTGTTGGCCAAACACTAGTTATTTCACTCCTGCTCTAACTACCTACAGCCAACCAGTTCAATGTCTGCTGTCCTTTGCCTTCAATCCAGTCCCACCTACATCCTACCTGCCTTTGTCTTCAGCCAGGACATTGCCATCTTTGGACCACACTATGGCGCAGTCCTCAGTAACGTGTCCCAGCAAGCACTGCAGCCTGAGCCCCCGAGAGGCACTTCTGTCCCTTTCTGCCCAGATCTCCCGCAGGATTCCAGGCACTGGAGACATAAGGCAGTTCTGATCTTCCAGAGATTACCAAACTAGACCCACATGTTGAAAACGCCAGGGCTGGATAAAAAGCCTGAGCTCTCAAGTTCATGTGTATGTCAGATATCAGTGTTTATCTGCTTGGAAACAGCAATATGCACAATTACCTTTATGGGCATAAAAAGAATTTGTTACAAGATGGTGGTCATGAGGGACTGGAAAAGCTCATAAATGTTCACCTCAGGTTTTGGTACACAGCGCTGTTTCGTTCTGGCTGGTTACCTCACTAACCCCGTAGGCCAGAACCGGGTTACGTCTGCTTCACCACATACAGTGAAATAGCCAACCGAGTTTCCAGTTACCTCCCTTCTTTCTGCACAGGTGATCTTCTCCCACATCACCGCAAGGCTTCTTAGGGACCACAACCCCAGAGACCTCGTCTCTCTTGTTCCTCACTGGAAAACCACAGAGCGATTTGTTCTGCCAGGTACTTATCTGTAAGCAGAGGTGGGTGACAGTGAGCAACAGTTCATCTGTCACTTGACCAGACGTCTGGAGACCCTCCTCGCCGTCGGCTGACATCTTCTGTGGATTTCAGTGGTCATTGTCGACGTATAGGTGTTAACTTTCCTCTGCGCGATGAGACACGGCGAAGCTTACTGTCGAATAACTAGACTTGAGAATCAGAGCGCGGAGCCGATCCTCCGTAGCGGTTGTGTCACTAACTTGCTAACAAGTTGCTTTCTAGCAGGAAAGTTACTGACAACATAACACCAAAACATCACAGAAATAATTCAGATGCCATTTTGTTAACTGCAAAAAGAAATAAATCTGTTTATACTGTATAACCAGCACTGTGTAATTTTCATGTCCTAAATGGAAATAGCTGGTTAACCAGTGCCCAACTAGATAACTATCAAACCAATCAGACCTACCGAGCAAAGTTAGTTAACAGAGGACCACGTACAGTATAGAGTTTTACCGTTCTTCACATTTTGAGCATCTGGCTGCTATCGCTGACCGGTTCTTTGGGAAGAGTCGCCTTGCATCCAGGTTTCCATGTTGCGGGACAGTTGGTAGAGGAGTAGCTAGTGTTAACCACCTGTTTCCGGATCTCCTGGGCAAGGTGCTGAAACTGACCTGCTCCAGTGAGAATACCCGCTGTCCAAATGGAGGAACACTGTTCGCTTCTTCTGACGGAAGTGTTACCAAAACGGCAAACTGAAACCTCTGAATTACCCCAGTAAACATTACCCTGCATTTTAAGAGGGTAAACAGTTGTAAGTAGCTCAGCATACAAACCTGACAGAAGAAGATGCCTCGGACAAGAAGTCAGGCAAATAAAAGTCGGTACGTTATCAGTTTACTTTGATTCGCGTACTTTTTGGAACAGTATGTCACTTGAACGTAGTTTCTGAGTACTCTACCTACCTCCGGCTGCAACCTGTCTTTATTGCGGCAGGAACTTTGCGGGTTTTCTTCAGCCGTGCCGAGGCGGACGCTCTTTACTTGGACTGAGGAACGTTTTCGTTTGTCTTCCCTACATGACTTGGCGACTTTGCTTTCCACTGCAGCCTTAGTCGCTGTGGTAAATTGCTTTTCCTTTCCTGCACTTGCGGTCAGCAAGGTAGATGCCAGGGGAGGATCGGAACTCGCACGATCTCCCTGTTCGGTGGTTCTTTTCTCAGCTTCCCAGGTCTCATCGGCACAGCTACCAAGGTCAATCCCAGGTTGCCGTCCTGGGACCAATTCGCAATCCACATATGTCTCTGATCTGTGGGGAGCCATACCGGCCTTCTTCTTGTCTCCAGTTCCACCTTCAGTCTTTTCCAAACGGTGACAGTTTGCATCCGCCTCACAGTGGGAAGCTGTGTAATCTGACGTAGAATGAAGATCGAGTGTGAAGTAGGCAACGCGGGCTTCTTTAGAGACCATCAGCCGGTCACCTGTCAACATGATCATAGTCGAGAGCCTTCGACTAAGTTCCCTGACTTCACGAACGGACTCGTTCTGCTTAGAATGAAAGATCAGCTCCTGTGATGGACCTCCAAAAGACATTGTCTCCAAAGATCCTTCTTCAAAAGTCAAACCGGAGTCAAGCCCGACGGATTCATTTCTCATTTTGTGAGGCTTGCCCTGCAAATTCTTATCAGATTGTCGCCTGTCGCCTGACGTGAGATCTGAGGGTTGCGCTGCTTCCCACCGGCATGGCTCTGGTAGCACGGCGATGTTTGGGATCTCACTGTTATCCTGTGTGTTAAGACAAACTGAGTAGAGAGCAGGGGGCTCGTCGGAGTAACCCGAGAGCTTCGCTGTTCCACAGTCTTCTCCTGCCAGGAACCGTGTGTGTTTCGCCATCACCGTAGGGACAGAGTTACGTACCTGAGAAGAGATCGTTTCAGACAATTTCAGAATCGTCACACACCACTCAAAAGCATCATGTTTACGACCGACCCACCACCGAAGACCAGAAGTGATTATTCCACACAAGTATCAGCTTTGAGTTCCGATAAATAAATCAACAAAAAAAGCTGCACAAAATACTTTGGCCGGTTCTTTTCATTTTTAGCGCTGTCTAGTTTTTGGTCGAATTCTTATTCCTGGTTCTAGTAAACCTTTAATGATAAGTACTAACGTTAAATTCCCGTCGAATCCGGTGGCAGAACCAAAATACTTTACGTTTCCGGGAACAAAGGGAGTCGCTTAGAATAATTATAGGAGGAAGAATAAGTTGACTTTCAGTCATCTGCAGCTGACAAAGGGAAAAGTGATGGTGTTGAATCAGTACCCACCTCTGAGGGCTGTGTTTTCTCCACTACATCAGAGTATTCGGCCACTCTGAAGATTTCATCTAACGTACACACAGCCACCCTTCTGCGGCCATCGTATTCCACCGCCATCTCCCAGAGGGATACGCCAGCCATTCCTGGAGCAGCGGTGGCTTCTGCAATGTACCCACAGGTTAGGACGAAACCTGCGCTGCTCGACTCAGGGAACCTCTGACTGAGGTAGATTTCGTCCTCTGCAATCTGTGTTGCCCAGGTGTCCTCATCCCCCCGAGAGGACCGCCACTGCTCATCTAAATCGCATGGGCCGATCTCCACACCGGCTTGGACTTTGTCCATTAGCGTTCCAGCACAGCCCTGGGTGGGCAGAGCCACGCACGCCCCCTCTGCTGGCGTAGGGCTATCCTGGCTCCATCGCAGCTCCGCGCCATGGCCTGGGCCGAGGGCTCCTCTCAGAACCATGTCTGAGTGTGATTTCAACCGGCTGTCCGCAGCGATCCTCTTCTTAACAGACATGCCACGCAGCTCTGAATCGTTGCCCTTCCTTTCCCTGTAAACCGACACGGCTGCTGTCGCGCCTCCTCGTGAGGCCCGTGAGGCAGCCCGGTACGTGTGCCATGACATCAGCAGTGTTGGGTTCAACGTTCTCCGTGCTGTCAGCTCTTTGGAACCAGACGCCCCCGGCGAGGCCGTCAGATGTCACCGCGGCGGGAAGCAACGACGGCACCACAGGAGGCAGAGCTCCTGGCATCAGCAAAACACCACAGCTTGACCCCCACCCTGGGGGGGGTCTGTATCCCTGGCTGCCAAACTTAGGAAGGCTGGAACAAATAAATTAAACAGATTGATGCCTTTCTTTATTAAAACATTGACTTTTTTAAATGTAAATTGTCCAGGTACAGGTCCTGACTGTATTTTGCATAGTTTTTGGAAATTCTAACCAGATACCTTTACAATAAAACGGAACCACCTGAGCTCAGAGACTCAAAAACAAGTGTTTTTTTTAGTTGTTTGTATTGAGCCTTTTTCACAGTTTAATGTGTGACCAGTTTAGCTGTCCAGCTCACCTGCGCTGTAGGACTAACAGTAAAGGGCACTTCAGGTGCGGCAGTGAAGTAAATCTACATCAGGTGATAAATCAGACACATTTTGGTTCTAACCTACAGCTGCACTCCGGTCTAAACCCCAGCAACAACGTGTCTCCTCAAATTCACACTCTTAACTATTACAGACAAACTCGTGACCTGTGTGTACATCATACCGCTTCATTGTTTGCACCCAAAGGATATATTTTTAAAAAAAAGACTAATTTAGTAACTAAACTAAATAAATTCCAATTCCAATAAAATTTTAAAAAAACATTAAACACCTCCGGTTGCCCAGGGACGCTAATATCGCTATCTAAAGCACTTGAGAAAAATACAGTTCTCATTCCTCTCAGCATAGAATAATATCACAAAATGTTATGGCAATAGGTCCGCTGATCTTTATAAAATAATGAAACGCATGAACATTTGAGGTACTGAAATCTGTAATAAATATATGTAGTTACAAGCTATTTTATTTGATTATGCTTGAGATGCGAGGCCTCGGCCGACTCGTGCAGGAAACCGACGGGAGTCTCCTGCAGCGGGATGAGCGCAGTTTGGTTGACGCGTCAAACAATCCTTCAAGGAGGTGTTTTCGGAGCGTTTCCACATACCTGCTTTATGCTGAAGGCCTGGTACAACTGGCACGCTTGTAAGAGCTGCTGAACACGGTCCAGTACTCTGACAGACTGGAGCTATTTTTACAGTGGCCTCAACACCTCCTCCCCTCCAGCCCCCACCCACTGCTACCTGATAGTGTAGACACGTGTGCCTCTGAACCCTTACCGCTATATTTTCTATATTTGTGCTTTCTGCACGCTTATCGAGATCCTGGGGTGGAGATCCGTGGTCTACGAGTGTCATCAAGTGTCGTTTTGATCAAGCCAGTCCCTTTACAGCGTTTGAAACGTCTACGTTGCTGAAAGTTCTCCAAGAAAAACAGCCACGTGAGTCAAACCCTGAGGCCGCCGCTCTAATAATACGTGATCATGACACGCTGCAATGTGACAGCAAGGGCCTAGCAGCTTGTCAGGAACCGGTCTTAGCAGCACTACTTGGAGAGGCTATACGCTGTGTAAATACTGGAGAGACACTTACAGTGGTGCTTGAAAGTTTGTGAACCCTGCAGAACTTTCTATATTTCTGCATAAATTTGACCTAAAACTACATCAGATTTTCACACAAGTCCTAAAAGTAGATGGAGAACCAAATCAAACAAATGAGTCAAATTAGACAGGGACGTTTATTTATCGAGGAAAATGATCCAATAACACATATCTGTGGGTGGCAAAAGTATGTGAACCTTTGCTTTCAGTATCTGGTTTTAGACCGTTCCTCCATACAAAACAGCTTCAACTCTGTTATGTTGGTGGGTTTCCTCCCACGAACTGCTCGCTTCAGGTCCTTCCAAGGTCAGGACGTTTGACTTGGCCATTCCAGAACCTTAACCATTCTTTGGTAGAATGACTTGTGTGCTTAGAATTGTCGTCTTGCTGCATGACCCACGTTCTCTTCACAACGTGCTGTGAAGATCAGACTTTGATAGATCCCTGTTCTTTAAACAAAACAGGTCAACCACTCTCACCTGACTGTCATCCCACTGACTGAAAACACCCGACTCTAATGTCACCTTCAAATTATCTGCTCATCCTAAAGGTTCACATACTTTTGCCCCTCACAGATATGGGTTATTGGATCATTTTCCTCAATAAATAAATATCCACGTCTAATTTTTTGACTCATTTGTTTGATTTGGTTCTCCATCTACTTTTAGGACTTGTGTGAAAATCTGATGTAGTTTTAGGTCAAATTCATGCAGAAATATAGAAAGTTCTGCAGGGTTCACAAACTTTCAAGCACCACTGTAAGGCCTGCTGACATATTTGGAAAGACCCCCTTCCATTATTGTTGCCTGTGCTTTAGACACACTGACATCGGTTCCAGAAAGGAGGTAATAAATAGTACTGTATAAACTCAGCTCATGGCCAGGGGGTCACTGGGTGCTCAGGGGCTGAAATAAACCCTCATATATTAACCAGTTGGATTCTGATCTTGAAACATCAACACTTCTTGCAAATTCCAAACACTTTAAACGTGAGAGGAAAGATATACTGTATCCCGCTGTGTTATATTTCGGTCCAGTACATCTCTACCCGGACGATCAGTTTGTAAAATGAACGTACGGAGGGTTAAATGAAAATATTTGACATGCACACATATAGATGGAGTTAGTTATAAAGATTAATTTGGATGCACATCTAAAAACCAAACCGTTCAGTCAAATTTAACTGCTTTATTTTGAGAATATTTCATTTCTCCAGCAGGGATTGAGATGGTCGACCAGCCGCAGTCCGTGGCTGTTGTTCCTGGACAAACCGAGACTCTGCCGTCAGGCTGTGAATCCTGGACTTCAGCATCAGTGGTTCAGAACTAAGGAAGAGGTGAAAACAGCCCTGAAAACTTTTTTTTTTTTTTTTTGGGAGGTGGAGCGTTAAATCATGCTTCATAGATCTACATAGGTAATGTAGTGTCCCAGGACAGGTATATGTTTTCTGTTTAGGTTTTTGTGGCTCGTTTTGAATCATCTAACCATCTAAGTGTGAAGACAAGATGTTTTCTTCCATACTGGAAAACCCCAGTAACGGCTTTCTTCGGCTTTTCTTTAGGAGGACCGAGCAGAGAAGAAGGTCTTTATTTGTGTAATCCTTCTACATCACTATGGGAGCTCCCTCAGGCCTGTTCCTGCCGAATGTTCTAGAAAAAAAACGACATTTTCCAGTTAGCCCTTCAATATAACAACTCCACTGGGCTCATATTGTACTGAGAAAGCCGAAACATCCAGGTCGTACGAAACAATAATAAACCTGAAAAAAAACATCGTGGTTTTTGATGTCGATTTTTCAAGCGCGCTTCATGCGTGTCTGTAATAATTTATACATTTTTCTTCTTTCATTTTAACTTTTAGGACGCGCTACTGCGAAAACAAGTTAAGCACTTGTTAAGTTAAGTAAAACAAGTGTAAAAACGCCTCAACCATCACCGGACGATGAAAAATGTTCGTCCGCTTTTATAACCATCAGTCTGCAGAGGTGAGCAGAAATTCCTCGACCCCCGCAGCGCCGCACGCGCTGACGGTGGAGCTGCGTCGCAACCGGCATTGCCGTCGCACCCGTTTACCTTCTTTCGCGTCTACCTGGGGGCCCGTGTAAGTAACGTGGGAAACACACACACACACACGAGCGCCAATATTCACAGCTTTTCTGCCTGATGCACAGCGCAACACCTCAGATCTTCGTGGTTATTCAGGAAGTGTTGTTTCTCGCTAGATTTCCCCCCTATCGTCACCACACACACACACACACACACACACACACACACACACACACACGCGCGCGCGCGCGCGCGTTTCCTGGCTCCTGGCAGCGCGCGGAAACGATCGCGCGGAGTGTGGCGCGAAGTGAACCGAGGCGAACACCTGACCGCCGGTAAGCGCTGTTCCGCCTGCACTCGCATCCCCGGCTCGTCACATAACCTGCACACCTGTAGTTAGGGACGAAGCCCCGTGTCCACTTGATCCATAATAAATCAGCCATTCGCTCGTGCTTGATCGATGCTCAACATTCCGGGCTGTTTTGAGGACGTCAGAGCGGAAGTTCGTCCCGAGCTCAGGCTCGCGGCGCTGCTCGTCACTTGAGCTTTTCTCCTTTGTTTATCTCACTGCGGGCCGCGTCCGAGCTCCTTTGTTCAGCCGGAGTCGTTCAGGGTGAAAGACGAATGAAAGTAAAACGGCAAGAATGGAAATGCGAGCTGAAACGCGGGTCTGCCGTTCGTGCGCTTTGCGAGGGACCGTATCGGTTACAGTCAAGTCTACAGGCGACGAGAGCTGTCAGTTGTGAGGTGAAGAGCAGGTGACTAACGACGTTTACCCCAGCACTCTTTAAAAGAAAAGTTCTACTTTTTATTTGAAGTACAGCACTGGAAGTGGCACAAAGCAGTCAGGTAAGTGCTACTGTGTTGAGGAATCTGTAAATCTGTATGAAGTTGAACAGATCCAATGATGACGTGGAGACTGGAGGGAAGCAGAACTCCTGCGCTGTGTTGTGTTCTTTGGCAAAGGCTCCTGTTCTGGGTTGGAAATGAGGGGGGAGTTAAGTGCACGTGCTGGTTTGTGTGGTTTTTAAAAAAAAAAAATAAATTATCACATCTCGCTTTGCATAGGCTTTTACCTAACCAGCGTGGCCCGGTAGAAGGTCTGCATTTCGCTTTGGGGAGGACGTATGCGCGTTTGCAAGATGTCCGACTCCTCTGACTGCTATTCTTTGAACATCAACCTGCTGCGAGAGCCTGTTCTGAAAAAGCTCTGCGAGCTCCTGGACAAAACCAACAACAGAGGGTGGCGCAAGCTGGGAGAGGTGGTCAGCAATGACCGCCGTTTCAGAGTGAGGTAAGGGCCAGGAGAAGGGGGGGCCGAGCCCGTGTCCCTCGCCGTCCGCGACACTTCGCTGAAGACACTCTGAAGTTCTTACACCGTCTGTTATTTTAAAGCGCTTTCGTCAGACGCTGATGAAGAACAAATCCTCACGTTGTGAATCTACACGTGTTGGTGTGTCTAAGTGTAAAAGCAGATTCGGCAGTGAATTACCTGTTGTCTTGCATCATTTAGATGTCGAGTCTAATTGGTCCTGTGCTCTTCCAAAAGAAGAAATTTGCCACAGAGGCACTTGTGTTCAAGGGAATCGGAAACTGGAAATGACTTTTGTTCTCTAGCGAGACGTGTGTTTGAAACTGCTTGTCTTTGGGGCTCATTGCGCTCTAAAGCTCAGATGAGATGGAACGGTGTTCGCTGAAAGTGCTGGAGCTGGATGGAAGCCCGACCCGCAGCTTGCTGAGGCTCATGGGCGAGCGTGGCTGTGTGTTGAAGGACTTAGCTGACTTCCTGCAAACCATGGGCCACACTGAGGCTCTTCAGTGCATAAAAGCAGCAGGTATCTTCCCAGCCCGGTTACATTATGGCATTGTGCTTTCTTCATGTTGTGTGTTGTGGAACATATTCAGGCTTCTTTATAAAGAGAAAGGTCTGCAGCGGTCAAAATCCACACTTTAAGGTTCAGGCTAATATTGATGAATTACGTTGGAGACCGTGAACGTGGAGAGTTACGGAATGTGGCAGGAGAGCTCAATTTAAGTCTCTTTTTTGACCAGGTGAAAGGCTTAGGAACTAATAATGGCTTATTTTTTGACTCCGGTTATCAGCAGGGATTAAGATAGTTGTCCAACCACAGTCTGTGGCTGTTGTTTCCGGACAAACTGTGAGACTCTACTGTCAAGCTGTGGGGAATTCTGGTGTTCAGTACCAGTGGTTCAGATCCAAGGAAGAGGTGAGTACTGCTTCAAAGTCCTCTGAAAACTTTCACTGGAAACTTCATGAGGTTCTGTTAGTTGAAAACCATCTAGCCAACATGAAACATCTTGAACATGAATTAAATGTAGAGCGTTAGTTGTGTTGGGGAAAGACATTAATTATGCTTCATAGATCCACAAAGGTAACATATTCTCCCAGGCCACGTATATGTTTTTGTGGCTCATTTTGAACTTTCTTTTTGATCTGAGCTTGAAGACAAAATGTTTTCTCCATACTGGAAAGCCCCAGTCACACAGTGATGCCTGTGCAAGAACAACAGTAGCGTCATCGAAATATTGTGGGAAACAAACTGGCACTTAAATGTATTGTAGAGTTTAGTAAAGGCTAATTAAGGGACTTTTGTCACTTGACTTTTTATCTAATCGTATTATGTTGCGGGGTTGGCACGGCTGTGACACGTGGGCTGGTCGAGCATGAGTTCAAATCCAGGCCCGTGTGTGCAGAGTTTGCTTGTTCTCCCTGTATCTGTGTGGGTTTCAGGTTAATTGGTCACTCTAAGTTGCCCACTCTCTGTGACGGAAGGGTGCCCTGTCCAGGGGATGGTATGTAGCCGAATGCCAAAACCCAGGTTAGCCAAGATGGATGGATGGAGGGGTGTTATGTTGCAACTGGGTGTCTCTAAGAGTGATGTGATTGCTTGATGTTCTCAGGTGCCAAACGGTACTTCCTCAGAACTGGTGTTCAGCCCAGTCCAAGTAAGGGATTCAGGATTCTACATTTGCAGAGTGAACTGCGGCAGCACCTTTGAGTTCAGCAACTGGGCCCAAATAGAGGTTCTGGATGTTGCAGGAACGTTTGGTGAGCCACCTTTGCTATGAAAAGTTGTGGTTATGATCTGTGTAAATAATCAAAGCCCAAATTTCCCTAATGTGTTTTCTTTCTTGCTGCCTCAGAAGTACCACAGTACTGTGTGAACTGGTAGGCAAACCCAAAGGGCATCGTGATCATTATCTCCTCTACCCAGGTCTGACGTGTCAGTCGTTGGATGGTCAGGTGAAGGTTGTGCTGCAGCCCAGAGACCAGAGGCTACACGAAGGAGCTGTGCTGGAGCTTGAGTGTGGGGCAGTAGGGAGGCCCATTCCCCAGTACCAATGGTACAAGAATGGGGTCCCCCTTCAGAATGCTAGCAAGAGGAAGCACACGGTGAGGAGAGCAGAGCCCTGTGCCAGTGGACCTCTGTCTGCATAGCCTACTGGTCACTTTTGCTGTCCACATCTCTATGTACTAAAGATACACTGATTTGTGTTCTGCTCACAGAATGGTGTTTATTCCCAAAATAGGTCCATATAGTTAGCCAGGAAGACAAGGGGAAGTATCGCTGTATGGTGTCCTGCAAGAATGAGTGGGCATGGTCACGGGAAGTGGAGGTCATCGTAGGTTAGTAAGTTCTGCTTCGACGGTCTCGGAAACATCCTGCGTTCGTACGTCTTTAATTTCAGCGTCCCTCCCTTCCCGCTTCACTTTCAAGTCTTGGTACTAGCCTGTTTCATCTCGTCCTCGTACAGCCACACGTGCTTTGCACTGATGTTCCTATTCCTGCATATGGCACTCGTGAAGTCTGTTCACCCCCCCCCCCAACCTGCTCCCTGGCAAACTCAGGAGGTGTGATACTTAAGCAAATAGAGATCCAAGAGATCAACAAAGGGTTGAAAACTGGGGAATTGGATCAGATCCTCCTGTTGTACCCTGGACACCCAGCCAATGAACAGACCGATGGCCTAATAATTGACTAATTCTGCTTGACTGGAAATAAGTCATTTTCCCCCGTATTTTACAATTCCGCTGTTTAAACAAACAACATTTTCTTCTGGATTATAGAATTCTGTTCCGTGTCGCCTGCATTTAAAGTTTTTACATATTAAAAAGAAATATGAGGAATTTAGCCTATATCAAAAACAATATATTTTCCTTGGACCTCAACACATGTATTTATTCTCACCTCATTTTGAGTTAAACTTACTGAATCAATCACTACTTTACCCCTCATCTTTAAATGTTGTTTTATTATATGTAAAAATAGTAAAAAATGATGTCCACTGTTGCATTTGGCACCTTTGAAGGTATTGTTATTTAATTACTTCCTCACTTTTCATCCTTTGATAGTTCTGCTGATTATTTATTTGACATTGATGTAGAGATACAGAAGTCATGATAACTTTTATACATAATTACCTTATAAAAAAAACTTGAGAAATACTGCTTTGTATTTTTAAGGCCTGTCCTGTTGCATTTCCTAACATTTATGTACAAACTGTCCTGTTTTGCTTCCAGACAGTTATGAATCCATCTGGCATCAAGGTTCAGAGAAGCCCTATGGTGAGTCAATAATTTAGTGATCTCACAGGGAAAAATAAAAAGTTTGGCACCAGGACCTTTTTTTTTTTTTTTTTTTTTTTTTTCCAGAATCAACCATCTTTGTAGCAGCAGTGTGTGGACATGCAGTGTTTGTTGTGCTTGTAAAAAAAAATTCAGGCTCCGAAAAATTCAGCACAATTACAAAAAACCCTAAAATAAGCAGCAGCTTTTCTCACAAAATGACGTCTTTTCACAGTATAACAGTCTGTTCTCAGAGGGATTCTCTATAAGGGTTAACTGCAGCACTTTGCGGCTGTTTCCTGAAGCCCCGCAGAGGTGTGACCATCTGTCTAGGAGACGGTGTGTGGCCTTGGGCTCAGCCTGCCTCACGACAGGGGAAATGCTGAACATACTTTATTCCGATAAACAGACGCTGTGCAGCCTCACCCTGGTAACGGGTAGTATAGTTCCTACACGGTTACCAGCATTTACAGAGAATCTCAGCTGTATAGAGGGCCGCTAGCAACAGTTGACCAAGATTCGCAGAACTCCTCTTTCTCCAAAGCCCCTGTCGTCCTGCCGCTGGCATTTAACGCCGCAGGCTCGGCCCATCTCCACATCCTCATCCATATGTCATTAAATGGTTTGTCTTTACGTTCCTAGTATGAATAGTCTCATTGTCTCAATAGTCTCATCTCAAATTTTTTGGATTTTCTACTTTAACATTACAGAAATCAAGCACTGACTGTAGAAGAAAGATTTTTTTTTTTTCCCTCAGTTGTCATTATTATGAGTACGACAGCAGTTTATTTCTGGTGGAATAGTAATAAAAAGATGGATTACTGGAGTGATAGAGTGATGCTGTCAAAACACAAGTTGACTGAGATAGCAGAAGAAGTAAAACAGAAGCTGAGGTTCTTCTTTGCTTCCACAGCGACGGACAAAGTGGCACTCCTCATTGGGAACCTCTCATACCAGAACCACCCACAGCTGCGGGCCCCCATGGTTGATGTGTACGACCTCACTAACCTCTTGCGCCAGCTCAACTTTAAGGTGGTGTCACTGCTGGACCTCACTGAGTCAGAAATGCGCAATGCTGTGGACGAGTTCTTGCTACTCCTGCATAAGGGTGTTTACGGTATGTCCTTGCAGTACATGTTCATGAGACTGTGTGCTGTATTCATTTTGCTCTTCCCAAAACTCAGAATGGAATCAGATAATGTATAGATGTGTGGAAATTATCAGTAACCACTTATCCAAAGCTACGTAGCAGTGATCTGGAGCCTATCTTGGAAGCGGACAACAAGAAGCAGGATATATTCTGCATGTGACACCAGTCCATGATAGGGCGATCATATACACGCGCACACACATGCATGCACATACAGACTCTAGGCAGTTCAAAGTCAACTACTTTTGAATCGCAACATTGGGCTGTGGGAGGACACTCAAAACCCACAATACAGAAGCTATGAGGCACCAGTACTACCAAGCCACACAAAATTAAATATTTTAGGGTAACTTCCTTGTAAGTTTCACTTTATAAAATAATCAGAGGTTAAAGGCTCTTTTTCACGACCAACCGGAAGAGATGATGCCTGAATAGTAGTTTAATGATAACTGAGCGTGTGTTCTTAAAATAAGCATCTGGGTAGTCTTCACTGTGACACCCTTCCCTCCAGTTGTTCTTGTTTCTTCAAGCAATGGAGGGGGAAGGTTTGTGGGGACTTAAACCAAATGAACACTTGTTTTTGAGCACAGTGAAAATACTTAGTGGAAAGATTCACAGAAGTGGGCTGGCTGAGGTTTGCAGAAGCTCACTGCAGGTTTGCATGCAACTTCCTGTGGAAGACCTCATGTTGACATCTCCAGACTAACAAGCGAAAACGTGATTCTCAGACGACTCCTTTTGACAGTTGAGCCTCCACTGTGGAAAAGTTGTTTCCAGTTTTGAACTCAGCAGAGCTGAGCAGTGGATTTGAAGTGGAAATCCACACGCACTTCTGTCATGACCCACTTGACTTACCAGAATATTAAGTGCTTGTTTGTGTAATTGAAGCTGCCATGCTCACATGTGACTTCTGAGTGATGTGAGCATGGTTGAGCAAGGCTTGTCTCTTATCCTGTTACATGGTAGCTCAGCAACATGAACTCGTTTTTTTTAACATTGCCAGGTACCATTTTTTGTTCCCCAGGGCTTTCTGCTTTTTGCATTTCAGGTTTTGCCGCACTATGTTGAACCTTGATAAGGTAGTCTATGACAGACTGAATTATGTCAAAACGTCGTATGACAAATCCATGCCCGATGAAACTTCTGTGTGCAAGAGCACGCTGAGGCTATGATTTCCTACTGCCTCGTGGTGCCCTATGCTGGGACGTGTCAGAATGCCACTCCCCAACAAAGAGCTGTAGAGAACAGCTAAGGCAGCTGGCTGCGTACCGGCCGCTGTCCTGGCGGGGCGGTAAATTGCATCATAGGGCAAATCCCAAGTGGAGAGCACACTGCAGGCTCCAGTTTCCAAACAGCCTCACAAATGATACATGCGATGGGGAGCCTCGGGACTTCGTACTGCTACCTCGTGGGAATGATCGGCTTTATTTGCGTCATTTCAGGCACCTCACTAGTGCTCCTGGTATCCCGGAAGGAGGTAGTCCGTTTTCTGACTGACACGTTTCCCTTTCTGTCCAGCTGAAAGAGACGCAGGTAGCAGTGCTGATGTTGAGAAATACAGCACGTTTCCCACTTTATTAACTGAGCGCTGAAGGACATCTAACAAAATTAAAATACTGACAAATAGCATTTGCATGTATGGAATGGTGTGGTCTTCGAGTGAAAGTGTCTAAACTGCCAGTGGTTTAAAAAGAACCTGCCCGTGGCTAGTTTGGGTTTAACCTGTTGATCATTTACTGATATGCTTAAATCGATGATAAAAGTCTGTTGCCCCACACCCTTGTTTTGATGATGATCTTTGCAGAAGTCAGGCTTCGAGGCAATGTCACAGGAAGGTTTCATCCATTCAGGGCTCCTGTACTACGCTGGGCATGGCTACGAGAACTATGGCAACAGCTTCATGGTTCCTGTGGATGCTCCTAACCCCTACCGCTCTGCCAACTGCCTGTGCGTGCAGAGCATCCTGAAGCTGATGCAGGAGAAGGAGACGGGCCTCAACGTGTTCCTGCTGGACATGTGCAGGAAGAGGTGAGCTTTCCACCATTTGCTGTTTTCTGACCGCTGTCACACGGTCAGTGCTGCCATGTCCGCTGCTATTGTGTCAGTGGTCAGAATTGTTGTGAGGAGCTTAACGTCAATAAAACCTTGTGCTAAGCCACCGTGTCATGTAATAAAATACGACTGGCACCTATAAAGACATTTCTATAACTATACAGAGTAATTTCCACGAGTCTTTTTTTTTTTTTTTTTTTTTTTTTTTTTTTTCCCCCCTTCCACAGGAACGTTCATGATGATGCCACACCGAATGTGGTGTTGAGAGTTACAGCTAACATTGTCTTTGGATACGCAACGTAAGTCCAGTTGCGGTCTCCAACAAATGAAAACTGTATTTGCAGCAGATACACTTTGTGTGGGAGATATAGTTGAGTGGTGCACCTACCATGTAAGACCTTACCGATAAACATCAGCATCCAGGAAATGTTACACTTGGCTAAATTTCTGTCCCTGAGGCCTTTACATAAACTGCCACGATATACTAACGCTCTTATTCACTGAGATATGTTTACAAACCTCCCTCCACATTCAGTTGCTTATTGTCTGTAGCCTTTTCCTCATATTATATACCTGTCTGGCACAGAGTGTTGAATTATACAAGTTCAAGATGCTGGCATAACATTAGAGCATTTTCCCGGATTGCGCAAGACTTCAGTACGGTCCTTCAGGGTGTTCCTATTCACACACACTGTTGTAGCAGTTTAATGTAACTGAATCTGTAGCCTTCAAAACAATCCCAAAAGGAGAGCTTGCTGTCCGTTTCCACCCCAATCCTACTGTGACGTAAATGAAACTTGCTGTGTAGGTGCCCAGATGCAGAGGCTTTCGAGCTGAACTCGAGCGGATTCACCAATGGCGTCTTCATCAAATTCTTGAAGAAGCGTCTCCTAGAGGACGAGAAGATCACTGTGTTGTTGGACCGAGTGGCAGAGGGTCGGTAGAGAAGGCAGATGGAGTCAGGTGCTCAAGCTGCCATTGCATGTGCTGTGATTACCATTTGACTCGTCGTAGAACGAAGAGAATTTTCCTTTGGAAAAGTAAACGATGGGATGGTTGCCTTGGAATTTACATTAGCTGACCATTAAAATGTCCTCCCACCCACAATGCTGTATACCACCTATATCGTGTACCTTTACCTGTTCTGTGTGCTCTTATGTCTCAAAGGATCCTTCTCGAGTGGCTTCACAATATGGTGAATGCAGATCCTCACAGTTAGCCTGTGTCGTCATTTGTTTGAGTGCTGCTTTCATTATGCTGCAGACATGGGCCAGTTTGACCCCACCAAGGGCAAGCAAGCCCTAGAGATTCGCAGCAGCCTGTCAGAGAGGCGGGCCCTCACCGACCCTGTCCTACCGAGCGGCTGCTGGGACGAGGCCCAGGCGCGCAACCTGCAGTGGGCCAAAGCGCATGGTACAGGCCTCCCCAGGACAGCAAACATGCTGCTTTTATTTTATAGCTTAACTTTTCTAGAGGAATCCTCACATATTAGTGTTTTTTTCCAGTTTATGGAGATACAGAAGGTCACATTCAAACGGTGAGATGAAATGCAGTAATTCATCTTGACTATAATTTCTGTTGTCTTGCTGTCTTTAAAACTGCTTCGTGTCCAGAGCTGCCTGAGAGCATGTGCCTAAATTTTGAGTGCGGGGTGCGGATCAAGTTGGGCTTTGCTGCAGAGTTCTCCAACGTGCTAGTCATCTACACCAGCATCGTGAGAAAGCCAGAGGACGTGTCCTTTTGCCAGGCCTATGTGACGAACTTCACTCCGGTAAGAGACTTGCACACATGCACAGCATATCAGTTTTCGGGGACCACAATGTGTCTCGCAAATCACAAGTTCTTCCGATTCTCTCAGGAGCTCGATGTGGACCCCAAAGAGATGAACAGAGTGACCCCTGAGGAGACAGGGAGCTACCTGCTGTCTAAGAACCTGCCCCAGCACTGCCTGTACACACGCCTCAGCTCCCTGCAGAAACTCCGGGTAAGACAGCCTTTCCTCACGGCCACGCGAAGTTCTACTTGTTTGCTTCCACATCTGAGCACCTTTCTGTGAGTGGCACGGGTTTTGTCAGAGGAACCCCACATAGCAGCCTGCCAGCGGTAGGTGTGAGTGAAGGTTCTGTACATGGAGCCGTGTCTCTGCAGATCCAGATCTCACGAAGGAAAGTGTTGTTGTAACATTATCGTGCTCATTCATGTACTTCATTCATTACTCGCTTCATTTACTTCATTCATTTACTTCGGAAAACATCTGTATTAAAAACCTCTCAAACGTGTTGCTTAGCTGACAGACTGTAGTTTCACATTACACTTGAACTGTCAAAATGGGGGACAATGGTTTCATAGCCATCAGTTCACGAGTAAATCAACCGGTAACTGAAGAGAGGAGAACAAAATCTCCTGCATCAAAAAAATGGGAGAAAAAGGAAGTTCTGTAGGTCCATCTATCTATAACTAAGGAGTCCAGGTTGTTTAGACAGTGCAGAATCAGTATGAGCAAAGTCAGAAGCCAGAATGCAGTTTTCAGGCAGCTGATCGACTGAAATCGCAGTCAGGGAATTCCCTCACGACTGATGTGATGGGTGCAGAAAGGTAGCGTAATGTCCTGCAGAAAATGCACAAATAGGGAAGAGAAATATTAAAGATGCAAAGCGATATAAAAAGAAAGGAGATGGAAAGTGGATTACTAGTGTGCCTAAAAAGCTGAAGAAGTCAGTCTTCAGTCTGCATTGGGACAGGGAGCATCTTTCAGATTAACTGGTAATTCATTCAAGAGCTCAGGGGCTCTGTGCCTAAATGCTCCGTCACCCACAGATGTCAAACAAAACTGTAAGCAGGTTGGCATCTTAGGAGCATAGAATTCCGTTTGAATATGGACAGTACTTGGTTATAAGTGAGGTAGCTATTAATCTCTTCAGTGCCTTATGGGTTACAAGTACAAGTATTTTGGGGGGAAAAAAAGGCTCAAGTAACAAGCTTTTCACTAATACAGACATTTCTGAGAAGTATTTAAGCTGACATACCAGTTCAAATCTGTCACATTTAAGTTGCAAGTAACAAAACAATTCATTTCATAAGTTGAGGACCTACTGTGTAATATCTTTGAATAGTGTTGCTATAGCAACAAGAGTAATGGACCACTGTCCTGGCCTTTGCAGGAGCAGCTGGTCTTCACGGTGTGCCTGCAGGGCGCATATACTGCCATGGAGGAGCTTGTGGACTGGACCATGGAGGTGAACATCGGGAAACCACTTATCGCCAGGCTGGACCTACACCGTACACCCCGGCGGAGCAGCTGCCTGCAGACGTGCCTGATGCCCCACAGCCCGTCTCACAGCCCCTGCCACAGCCCTGGGGCCGAGCAGATCCAGCAGTACCCCTGCTGCTTTTCCTCACAGCCAGCGGGCACCTACTTGGGGGTGGGGTCATATGAGCCTCCCCACGGTTCCCCCGCCACCTTCTACAGGAGCTCCTCACACGGCGACGCACCTTTCTGTCACGGCTACAGCGAGGCCGATGCCGACGAGGACCTGCAGTTTTTGGCATCGTACAACAGAGTCAACGTTCCCATCGAGGCCTCGGACGACATCGAAGAGCTGCAGTCCAGCTTCATTAACAGCCTGCAGGTACAGAACCGCCACTGAGGAGCAGGGAACTAGTCACCCCTGACTGTTTCGAACTGCCGTGTATGTTTTGTGTGACTGCAGTGACTGTTTTTGTCGTTATGCGATGACTTCCTGTCGAAGAATGCAAAACAGTTTTTGTAACCTTTAACACCAAGAGATAATGTAATATTTACATAGTTGTGCACGGAAAAGAAGCGGAAATTGTAAGAGGTGACATTATTAATATAATATTTAAGTTGTCTTTTCAGTTGTGTTCAATTATTGCCGCCTCCTTTGTGTCACATTTTTGATGAATGTCTGCTTTTTTTTACTTTTATTGTAACATTGCATATACCATAATAATGCTATTTATTTTGCAAAGTGTTAGACATCATCAAACCAGCGTATATATTTCTACCAATATCATTTAAAGTTCCACAAAACTTGTTGCCCTGTGTAAATTGGTCATACATACACCACCTTACAGTCCAGTGCAGGTTGAACCGACAGTCGCCTCATAAAGACGATGCTGCAACTTCCTGTTTGGCCTCACGTAGGTAAAGGTGGATTATTAGTGCGAATTCAGTTCCTGCGACTCCTCTTCCTTTTGGCAGCGTGACTGTCGCCAGTTCTTAGGAAACAGCTGCTGTATCTCTGCAGGCCTAAAGTCGTGTTTTTTCACTTTCAATTTTAATGTGGTCACTTAGAAAAACGAATGTGGTCAGGAAGTGTTATTTGTGTAGGTCGGCCGTAGAAGTGTCTAACTTCCTAATATGGTTATTTGATCACGTCGCTGTGCAGCAGACCCTGCGTGTGAGGAGAGAGAAATATGTTCACCTGACAGGGGTGGCGAGTGAAAGTAGATCTAGCTCCAGTCTCCTTATATTCATTTGTTGTTTTTACAGCTATAAAAATACTTTTTCAGCACTTTTTCCATGATGTAAAGAGTCTTCCATCAGCCTGCCCAAAACTGCTCCTTGTTGCCCTCTCTTCAGCAGCAGTGTCGCCTCACCAACGGTCCACCTTTAAAGGACAGATGCTTGCACACCCTTCGGGGGGACCGACTTAACGTTTCACACTGGGGCGACTCTGCCGGCTGCCTTCTGCCATTCGAGGACTGTAGAGACCCAGTGCTGAGGTGAAAACGCTTATTCTTCCGTATTTCTGTATAAGGACCTTTTCTTGCTTGATGACGCCACCTGTAGGTGTTGAGGAGAATCGATCATCATCACAATAGGTCAAGCTCCTTATTTTAGGACCGTAATTAGAAATTTGTGTCTCTTACCAACACCAGAGTCACTTTTACAGCTAAGTCACAGGCGATAAAAGCAGCGCTGTACATCCCTTATTTTTTCGCTAGTTAGTTTCTGCAAAAACTTCAATCCACCGTTATGAACAGTCGCTCGTCCGGTGCAGGGTCAGACTGGGGGGAAGGCGGGCGACACCCTGGCCCAGATGCCAGTCTGTTGCAATACAGCACTTATTCCTTTTTATTCATTACATTCAAAACTACATTCTAATTAAAACTCATAAAATTAGCAAGAACAGAGATTTACAGCTTTATCTCCATCACGTTCAGTGTTTGTCAGCTCTCCCAGAATCACTAGGCACCAGGCCATTGCAAAGTAGCCACACACATTCGCTTATTTATCCAGCTCAGAGTCGCCAGTTAACCTGAAAAGCATGCTTTTGGACTGAGGGAGGAAACCAGCGCACCGGGAGATTGGAACACACAAACTCCATGCAGGTGGAGTCGGGTTCTTATCTTGTCACACTTCTGCTTGGGATGTCTCCGTGGTGCTGCACATTAACAATTGTGTGATTAACTGCAAGATGACCGTGGTAGAAGCAACCCAAGCAGTAGGTCTCAGGATCAGGTACAGAAGCTCAAGGACACCACTCACTCAGCTGGCTGCAGCTAGAAACCCAGCAGCGGTTAAACACAAACCTGAGAGAATGTAATCGTTTAAGGAGGTACGTGGTTCTCGCTCCATAAATCCCCTGGCCTCCAGCTGCTGGCAAAGTCTTTCGTGAAGGTGAACAGCATGACTTGAATTGTCCTCTGCTGCCTGGATGTGGGGCTAACAGAAGGTAGCTTTAATCCAGCTGAGTGAGATATGGCTCAAATGATGGACGTGTGGATGTTTACATCCAACAAAAGTACAGAATGGCTCACAAACCTGTAGCTCCACCACTGTTGGAGAAGGAGGAATAAATTGGTCACAGCCACAGGTGTGGATGAATTTTTCGGCAACATTAAGTCTTTTCTAAGCAGGTAACTGGTGCTTACAGTGTTTCCCCTGTTTGACTCATGGGTTCATATAGGTGTTTTCTGATAGGCCGGGAGGGCGTTATTTATTCTCCCATTTAAAGTAATGGGAAATAAGCACTCAGTATCTGACACGTTTTCAGAGATGACTTAGATTCTGATAGCGAGGGATTTCACCGTATATGCTGAAGCTCACGCACCAAACCCCTGGTGTCTCCTGATTCCGGACAAAAAGTAACGTATTTTCATCCTCAAGAAACGCAAACTGGCACAAACAGCTCCTTTCTCATGCTTGCTTTATTTAGGGTTCCCGCACACGCATCAGGTCGGCCCTCCTGCACGCAAAAGGGAAACTACTAAGGGAGCATCTCTCCGGCTTGGCGGCCCGTGCTGCGACGCCGACGCTCACTTGGCCGCCATGCGCATCACGTGCTTCACCATGTTGCCGATGCCGTCGAAGATGTAGTGGTAGTGATAATCTGTCTCCCACATGAACGTGGGAGTGCTGACCACCTTGTTCTTCTCATCCACGTAGGCTTCGTGGAGACTCCAGTTAAGGGGAAACGCGGTTGTTTATGGTGCGTCGAGAATGCGGATCACGGAGCCCCTAGTGCAGGTTGTCAAAGTAAAGGTGAATCCTCAACTGTACTTACACTAACACAATTACATACAGCGGTTGTTAGGAAAAACAAAAAGCGACGCATGGACCCCACCCTGTGTGTGTGGCTGTACCACCTCGTACAGGACGTCCACAGTAACGGCGTAAAGAAGACTTTTCCGCTAGACTTTCACAATAAAGAACCAAGCGCCTGTGATCTAATATTCGTGAGCCACTGCTTTTGCGTTTTGCTTCTCTCGTCTGTTTGGCAGTGCAGTGGTTCAACGCAGTTAGTAAGCCGACAGCTGACGTGTGTTAAACTAATGGCTTTACATCCAACTCGGGAAGAAGGAAATGGGGGGGGGGGGGGGGGNGGGGGGGGGGGGGGGGGGGGGGGGGGGGGGGGGGGGGGCTGTGATCTGGACCTTCTGGATTGACGCGTGAATGTGGACAACCAGACAAAATGATTATAGACTGTGACGGCACGTTAGAAGTGCGCTGTTGGAAACCCGGGGAAGGATATGTAGGGCTCACGGACATTGTGGCGGGCGCCCATGCTCTTCACAGCCTGTACCATGTTGGTGTTTGGCCAGTGGCCCCAGCGGCTGCTTTCATCCCGCTCGTAGCCCATGGTCACCTCTAGGCTGGGCAGGACGCGACAAGCCAGGAGAGGAGACATGCTGGCCAGGCTGCGGTGTGGAAAGAAGGGACAAGGAGGACACATTTGGGATGTAAAAGGTATCCTGGTTTGGACTCTGGGTACCTGCTGTTAAGCCCTGTTTTATGATGCTCACTAAAGTCTACTTGACACATCTACAAGACCTTTACGTTCGAAAGTCAGTAACGGTGCAGTTTAAAATGACAGGTAACCCCGCTTCCACTTTAATGCGCTTCTGGTCTCACTAAAGGGCAGGAAAAAATTCCAGTCATACATGCAAAAACTCATAAATCGACCATCAGGGGATACAGAGGGTTACCTGTAATGGGTTTTCGCATTTCCCGTGTTGCACAGCCAAAATGAACGTGGGGTCAATCATATGCCAATTGTGAGATTTGCACTGAAGTTTATTCGCCTAAATTATAAAGCAGATTTATTTATACAAGGTGTGAATAAACCGATATGCAAACTCCTCTGCACACAATGCAAAAGCAACTAAAAGGGTAACTGAAAAACAGGTAAAACCGGTACCTGAACATGTGCATCATTCTATTTTATCCTGATTGTTTACCCGGGCAGAATTACCTGGAGGTGCAGTCAACTAAGAAGCAGATCGCAGTAGAACCACGTACCCGATGGGCTTGCGGGAGCGGTGGAAATCCTTGAGGATCCTCTCCACGTCGCTGTGGAGCTTGCAGTCCTTCCCATCTTTGCTGAAGCTGCACCTGTAGGTGTGCAGGGCTGTCAGGGGTCTGAGAGAAGCTTCATATCGCACACAATCGCAGGATGGATCAAACGCCAGCAAAACGGTTACAAAATGCAGCTCGGTTCGTTTTAGTTCAGTTCAGTGACTTTAGTTTAATTTTATTCAGTTCAATTCGATTCAGTACATTCTTACCAAAAACAAACACTCCCAACCAAAAGCGGAGGAAGAAAAATAAACCTCTGGGGGTCCGAGTGCCAGCGGTTGCCCCCTCCTGAGAATTGCGTATATAAAAATGGTGCCAGCAGTTACAGCCGGGAAGGACTATAGGGCGGTAAATGATTTTGCTTTAGGCACTAGAAGCTGGATAAAGTGACGTCCTGTTGCAGGTCCTGCTGATCTCACCCGTCACGACCCACCCACCGACTCCTGCCCCTCTCTCACAGGTTTTTGGTCACTCCGTGGCCGCCAGGAAAGATGACAGCGTCAAAGTTGCTGACGTCCAGCCTGGAGAGGTCGTGCATTTGCGTCATGCCTTGACCGTGGCTGAAGCGACCCGCCTCGACCATCATGTTCCTGACCGAGCAACACAAAGAGCATCTCAGGCTCACCTCCCTACTCGACAAAGTCAGTTTAAAAAATACGGTGGAGAAGTTCAAACTGTAAACAAAACTAATGCTCAACTGCATAAAATAGTTTGCCCCAGACGAATGTAACCACCGCGTATGTCAAAATATTCCATCTTTACCAAAACCCAACAAGAAAAGAAGTTCACTTATTGGAACCTGGGTGCCATTTTGTGTTATTTATAGAAGACAAGGATGTCACCGTAGTCGGTAGCGATATATAATATCCTACAATGAAATACGCGGGGCTCTCATTTTAGTGAATCGATGTAAATGTGTTGAGTAACAGTCCCTGTATACCGAAGTGCAGAAACGGTCGATACGAACCTGTTCTCTCCAGATGAGGGCTGCACCTTGCAGTGGTCCATCACCTGCATCTGCTGCTGGTTGGGGGCGAAGATCTGAAATCGGGCCCCGTTGCGGCTCAGGTGGTACATGGTGCTGTAGGTGGAAGAGGCGGCAATAAAGTGGCACAAATTAGTAAAGAGTGTGACAGAAAGCTTTACTGTTAAACAGCCATACGGACCCATTCAGCTTATATAAGTAAGCAGTCGCGTCTGCCGGACGCGGTGTGAAAGCTGACTTACAGTAATCCCTACTCGACTACAGCATCGGGTTCGTTTCGGAAAGGAGCTGAGCTCTCTGAAGCCCACTGGCGCCACTCACTATGCAGCCTCGTGGACATCAGTTCCGTCCCACCAGCCACATCCAGAGAAGACCTGGGGCAAAAAAGGAAGCGTTAACACAGGCATTAAGATTTATTTTTTTGTCCATAAGCATCTTCACGTTGACTCGCTTACTGAAGGTAATTCCTACCGAGCAAATTCGTTCACGTGGACAAAGACGCCAGGTAAGCGAAGGTTGCATAAGAGCGATGTGACCGGTGGCCGTCTGAGCGGCCAGGCACCACGCAAACTCACCACCGCGATGTTGCTGTGGCCCCAGTTGCCCCAGTCGCCCCCCTGGTGCACCAGGCAGGCGGGTTGGCGGCTGAGCACCGTGGCAGCCTGTCTCGCCAGCAAAGCCCTGGACGCCAGCATGGTTCCTCAGCGGTTTGCAGGGTAGGAAAGTGAGCACGGCGCGAGCTCCGTCCCAGACACCTGCGGCACTGACAAACGTACATATATATATACATGCACAGTGCATACATGTCAGCGCCGGGCACCTGACGTCAGCCTATAATCTTAATTCCCGATGAGATCCTAAACTTCTTGTTGTGGAGGAGCCTTTTCTTCGCATTGTCAACTTTCTAAGTATACCTCATCACTTTGTCTTTATCTAATTAGCTTATTTGACCTCGTCTGGGTTTGTATTCTAAAACCCGAGTCCAATCCCCCCCCCCCCCCCCCCCCCCCTCCCCCCCTCCCC
>UFQX01000558.1:224051-235386 GCA_900497675.1 Arapaima gigas | reverse complement strand
ACCCCCCCCCCCCCCCCCGCCATTTTGACCCGTCTGCAATGCACGCTTCACGCTTTTTTAATCTGTGTTCCCCCCCAGATAAATTCTTCAGGCTTAAGGTCGCACTCGTCGTCTTCTTTGATGCTTTTTCTTAATCTACATCTATAGTTTGTTTTGGATGCTCTTCATACGAATGTGTTAAAGTCATAAATGACCCACGTATCTGTTTAGCAGTGTCTGACAACACTGTGAGTGAAGATAAGCAGAAATTGGGATTTCCTCCCTATGTTGTGGAGTGTAAATAGGTTTGATGTAAGACCGCGGAAGAGACCACAGGGTCGTGTTTGCTGGGGAAAGTTGAGGGGAGAATGTGTGGCTCCCGACTGTCTGTCTGGGCCACGGCGCTGTCCTCTAAAGCCCATTACTTCATAAGGCTCTTACAACAGGCTGAAGATCACAGTCTACATGTTCTACACGGACTGTGGGGTCAAAGCCCATCTGACTTTGCCAAATAATGTAGTATTTCTGGTGCCAAGTGCAAGACGTTTGGGCTGTTTGTGTACAGTGTATACACACTCCCCGCTATATGTGCAGGTTCCACACCGGCCGTTCAGCACTACCTGAGCGAAACCAGTTAACAGTACTAAACCACTAGCAGATGGCACGTTTGCCAGGTCACACTGGGCTGTTGAACCCTTCACCAGGGTCCTTTCTGGCTCCACACAGTGACTTAAGGGTGACTAACCGGACAGGATAAGGATTCGGAGGCAGCAGTCAGATGTCACATATAATATTTTTTCAAAGTTCAGTGTAAGTGTCGAAATAATTGCACAGATTATCAAAAGTGCCATAGGAAGATGGTGATGTTCTCATCATCACTTATCCCATTTTAACACACTTATTATTGCTGTTTCGGAATTTAACTCGCAGACATAGTTTGTTTTATTTAATTCCCTTGCGTGCATGTAAAGTGAAATATAAAAACGTGTGACTCCTTTTACCGTCTGCACATTATGGATCAGAAAGGCTGCAGTGTTTTGGGGGTTTTAGAGGTGCAGCTGAGACTGGGAAGATGGGACACAGGACCTGTGTGTGTGTGTTGGGGGGATGTTCTCACCTGGAGGCTACGGTCAATGTGGCATTACGGGCTTTACGAGCTTTTCTCAGTCAGAGATTACTGGAGAAGAGCAGAACGCCTGATCATCTCCAGTATCAAGAATGGCAGCTTTAGGAGGCTTGCAGCGTAAGCTCAGGTTCACAATCGTCTTCTGGCTCAGGCCGTGGAAAGCACATTACACCGGACACTCAGCTCAGACCACCCTAAATGGAGCATAAGGAGAAAAAGCGAGAAAAGACCACAATTCTCCGGTGTATAACTATTTTCCAAACACACGCTGGGATTCCTGACTGAAATAATTTGATGGTATCAAATTTTTATTTTATTTAGTTACTTTCCTCCTCATTGTTAAACTGCAGTCTGATGCTTTGATGCATTTTTTATTCCATCAGTTTTTTTCTGCAATTTTCATCCATCACATCTGTAATAAACCCAGAGTAAATCCAACACACTGGCAAACCCTCTGAGGAAAAGTGTTCCGAACGTCTGCGGACGTCTCAAAGCGCCACATTCCACGTAAACCAACAGGCTGGGGGTCCGTCAAGCTGCAGGAGTTTCTTGCCCAGATTCACGGCAGCGTCTCTCGCTGCCACGTGTAAACGTACGAGCAGGACCCTCATTTTAATCTGTTAGCTGCTATAACAGGCAGCTCTCTAAGGGTGTAAAGGAGCAATAAACACACTGAACACACAGCTGAACACACTCCCATTCGCCCAGAGACCCGGTATAGAACACAAGTGCTTCTTTGTCGACGTGCCCTAAAATGCAGGTGTGTGAGAGCTTTCAGGCACTGAGGGAACTAAGACACATTACAGTGACACAGTAAAGCACAGTAAAACAGTAGAGCACAGTGACACAGTAAAGCACAGTGAAATACAATACAGCTCAGCACAGTGACACATTACAGTGACACAGTACAGCACAGTGAAATACAATACAGCTCAGCACAGTAAAATACAAAACAGCACAGTGACACATTACAGTGACACAGTAAAGCACAGTGAAATACAGCACAGTAAAACAGTACAGCACAGTGACACATTACAGTGACACAGTAAAGCACAGTGAAATACAGCACAGTAAAACAGCACAGCACAGTGACACATTACAGTGACACAGTAAAGCAGTGAAATACAGCACAGTAAAACAGTAGAGCACAGTGACACAGTAAAGCACAGTGAAATACAGCACAGTAAAACAGCACAGCGCAGTGAAGCACAGTAGAGCACAGTAAGGTACAGTACAGCAGAACACAGTAAAACACGTCGGCTTGGGAAGCCTGTATATTTTAATGGAAAATGTAAAACGTGTAAAATAATTTCTCATCGACGTTCAGTAAACATCCATCCGAGTCCCGCAGCTCACCGACCCGCACGACGTCTGTGTGACCAAACGTGCAGGGGCCCGACAGAACACACTGAGCAGCAGAGTTCAAGCTGAAGGAAAATAATAATAATAATAATAATAATAATAATAAACTCTGAAGCTGCATCTACAGCCTTTTCAATATTCTCACTACATTCGTGTTTTAGCCCAGTAAATAAGGCTGCTAAAAACAGCATGGGCTAAATAGTTAGCCAACCGGTCTGGACATTATTTTTTTAAATACAAACAAAATGCGCTCCTTTCCTGTAAAAAAAAGATAAAAATAACGCTGTTTGGTCAAACTTAATGCAGGCAGCGACTGAACGGCAAAAAACAGCAGAAATTCGCGGGCGCTGACAGGCCACGCCCACACAAAATCCGACCAATGACGTGTGGGCTGGTTTGTTGGCGCGAAATGTTCGCCGGAAGTTCGAAAGTGAAACGTTTACTTGGAGACGCCTGGACGGAACATCTCGCTTTCATGTCATAAGGAACCGCGCGAAGCGGGTTTTTTTAAAAAAATTTAGGTCCTCTGCACGAGACTGTGCGGTTTGGATATTACTTTAGAAACTAGTAAAGCCTACAGAGTTTGTTCGGTTTGGCGCCTCAGGAGACGCGCGCGATGTCGGAGAGCAGCGAGCACAGCGCCGACGACGAGCTGACCCCTGCGGAGCTGATCGCAAGACTGGAGGAGGTAGATCGCGGTTTTCCGCGGGGGTTCGGGGGCCACGATCTGTTGGGCTTTCGTCATACTGTCGACAGAACTCTTCGGGTTTATCCTGGGGGGGCAGATTGATCACGACCCCACGGTGCAAAGTTGGGTGTGAAAACAAATGAGAAGATGATTGTTGCACACAGGGGGTTCATGACGTGGCAGTGAGCGGTGACCCCGCGCAGTGATCTTCAGCTCACATAAATATCAGTATTTCAGCTCCTGTATGTGTTTTCGATCAGCATCACCGGCATGTTTCACATCAAAGGCAAAACACAAATGTAAACAAACAAACAAACAATCGTATCAAAAAATATTAACATGACGCATCCTGCCCTGACTGTCAGCAAATGAAGTAAATGTGTTCATGTGCCACCCTGAAGATGCAGCCAGTTTGCATATCGTGTGACAAAGACTGCATCTTATATGTGCGCTAAAGTATTTATGTTAATCAGTTTTGGACAGAAAAGAATCCATAAATTCGTCCTGTTTTTTTACCTTGTATTCTGACCTATGAAGGACATCAAAACAACTCTTCCCGAGTTATTCTGGTTTCTGGATCATGTCCACAAAAAATCTGAAAATCTGAAAATGTCATGAATGGACTGTGAGTGTAGCAAAGGGGGTGTGAGCTCAGTTTTCCCCCCCCCCCCCAGATAGTATGATGTATATCTATAACATATACAGATGTATATCTTCTCTGAGAACTGCAGGTTCCCCCAGCATCCTGTTGTTGAACCTCTTTCCTGAAGTAGTGCGGCTGTTTCTGCCGCCGGATTTTCCTGCTCACTGTGTTTGGCCCTTTAACCAGTAAAGCACCGGGAGCTTTTTTCGTTTTAGGCGTGGATGAATGAGAAGTTCTCACCGGAGCTGCTTGAGAACAAGTCTGAGATAGTGGAGTGCGTGATGGAGCAGCTCATTCACATGGTGAGATGGTGTGTTAGAGAAGGTTGGGGGGGGCGATTGTAACAAGAGCAAGTCTGACCTCCTGCTGGGCATTTATCACCTCTGTGGGCAGGAAGAGAACCTGCAGCGGGTGAAGAAGGGAGATATCAAGGCTAGCGTCCACCGCATGGAGATAGACAGGATCCGCTTTGTCCTGAGCAGCTACCTCCGCTCCCGTCTTCAGAAGGTACACGACTCCATCCAGGCTTCGCTTCCTCCCACGTGCAGCTCCATCCAGGCTGGTTTATGCAAAGTGAGCAGCGAGATTTGGGCAAGGGTGAGACAGCGGGACTCTACTTCTGTCTATGGCATCCACCATCCTGCCACACCCTGGCTAGTCTTTCCCAAGATGATCACGACGATGAGTTCACTGCAGGGATTTAAAAACGGGCGGCACGTCTCTCAAAATGGGTTCAAACATGAGAAGAAAAGCTTTTCAAAGGTCAGTGCTGTTAGCAATTCAGTGCAGGTCTGTAATGAACTTTGTTGCATCTTCCAGATAGAGAAGTACTTCCCCCACGTCTTGGAGAAGGAGAAGTCGCGTGCCGCCAGCGATCCGTCATTTCTCTCCCCAGAAGAGTTTGCTTTTGCCAAAGAGTGAGTTTAAATGGGAGCGGACGTGAACTTTTTGGCTGCCGTAAAGTTTTCCTGTGAAGGTGCCTGAGACCTGCCTGTCATCTGGTTAGCACGTCTGTGTGGGGTTAACCAGGCTGTGTCGCCGGTTTTCCAGTTGTTTTGACTGGGGAAAGGGGGCATGAATGACCAGTGTTTCCTATATTTACTGCTCTTTTCATAACTGTCAGCTTGCATTTCGGGGACACACATTAAAACCGGCTGTGGAATGATGATGTGCTCCTCTCCTCTCCTCTTCTCTTCCCTTCCCTCCTCTTTTCTTCCCTCCTCTCCTCTCCTCTTCTCCTCACCTCTCCTCTCCTCTTCTCTCCTCTTCTGTTCTCTTCTCTTCCCTTCCCTCCTCTTTTCTTCCCTCCTCTCCTCTCCTCTTCCCCTCACCTCCCCTCTCCTCTCCTCTCCCCTCTCCTCTCCCCCCCTCAGGTATCTGGCAAACACAGAAACGTACCTGAAGGCCGTTGCTCTGAGACACATGCCCCCCAATCTGCAGACTGTGGACATTCTGAAAGCAGGTAGGACCTCTGCCCTGTGCGGTGGCCCAAGATCCATGATAATTCAGATGTCACTTTCATATTAAATGGTTTCATACTGATTGACACGGAAGCTCTTTTCATTCGTGGTTTGAATAACTCTTGTGTTATATTTTCTGTGAAAACGGTGTAAAATGGTAATGAGTTTTACTGCGGGGAAAAATTGCCGCAGCTGTTCTGAACGTACAGAGCGAAAGCGCCATTTGTCAGCGTCGTGTCCCTGTTTCCCGGTCGCTCTAGTGCCCGAGCCGCCCCTCGACTCGTTTGTGTTCCTGAGGGTCCGCGAGAGACAGGAGAACATTCTCATAGAACCCGAGACGGATGAGCAGAGGTACGGCCGCGGCGCCGCTCTGGCGGCGTCCGCCTCCTGCGTGAGCTCACTTTCCATTTTTGGGTCGTATCGTAAATGTCTGGTTTGTCCTGTACAGGCGCACTTGGCCAGGGTGGTGCGCCGGGGGGTATTTTTACTGGCAGGGAGATCCTGGTACCGTCGCAAAGGAACATAAGAGATTAAGGCGGACAGCTGTTGGGGAGGATTAGCAGATTAGTGTAGTTAGGTGATGGGATTCGGCCAAGATGCTGAGGTTGTGGCTCCGGGTGACGATTTCCTTTTTTCTCTTTACAAACTGAGCCGCGGTTTAGTCGTCTTTCCCGACAATAGGAAGCGTAATTGTTCTCATTGGCCTGCGCGTCACTGTAGGAGGACGGCGCAGTTTCACGTTGCATTTGTGTGCCAGTTTTCCTGGACGCTCAACTGATGACGAAATGTTGCATTTAAAAAGCGCTGTTTCAGATTTTGCATTTTAATTAGCTGAAGTAAAAAAGAAACGGTTGCTATGAAGTATTTTTTAGGATTGTTTGTATCGGGACTGAAGCTTCTCGTTCGTAGCTGATCGCCGAAGTCGCACTTTCCTTTGAATTTTGGTAAAATAAAACTTATTTTTTATTGAATTTCTTCCAATTTTTTTTTTTTTTTCCCAACATAAAGTCTAAAGATTAACCCCGAATTGGACAACGCTGGCTCAGCCGAACCTCAGGCTTGGCGACGTCTCGTGGCGCCAGCAGCTCCAGCAGAGGCCACTGTTTCCCTTTCAGGAGACTCTACTGCACGCGTTTTCTTTGTTTAACATCTCCTGTATCGGCCGAGCAGTGACGTTTCGGCATCTGTGACATTTTCGCTGTAACAAGTCACACGTTTTCCTTTGTTCCGCCCTTTTTGTTCGTAATATTTGCAGGGCTCCGGCACACGTCTTTGAGGTTAGACGTTCAGAGAGATCACTTGGCGTGAAAAGGGTCGTGACCGTGTTTCGGGAAAATGACCGCTGCTGTTGTCTGTCTTCTAGGGAGTACGTCACTGACCTGGAGGAAGGTTCCCAGCACCTGATGAGATACTGCACTATAGCGCCACTAGTGGCCAGTGGCGCGGTGACGCTTATATAGGAGCCGAGGTAAACGGGCCCCTTTCCTGGCGATTCTCTCATTCCTGCACTTATTCCGGCACATAAGACAACGTGCGGAGTCTGTTTATCAGACAAACCACAGTGAAAATGCAGCACAGATAACGGCACGTCGACAGCAAACCGTATCGAAATGTTTATACGTGTTTGCCGGTCGTCTTTTGCTTCGGTCAGAATTGAACCCCCTTGTAGAATCTTTTCTCTGGCCGCGACAAATTGCCATTTTTCTAAACGTCTCGGCCCATTGCACCTCACCCTGATGAGATGTTTTCCGCATCAGACCTGTGATCTGCCGCTGTGATTTCATGCAGGGGCTGAACATTACAGCCACAGGAGAAACAGCCTCTCGTCCTCCTTTTCCTGAATCTTCTCCTGTGTATCAGTTTTTTGCTGTATTTTAATCCATTTGCAGTTTTTTTCCCCCCTTCTACCACGTTTGCTTGTGAATAAAATTGGTCTGTTTATCTCGGAAAGCGTGAATACAGCCAGCCTGGGGAAAATGACCAGATTCATTCTCCTTTTGATCTGTGCGATCTTTAGATTTTACTGGGGGCGGGGGTAACACGTTTGGAGGAGAGCGTCATGACTGATCGCACCCACAGCCCTGCAGATGCCTGTTTGTCTGTATATCCCCCACCAGCTCGTCCTCCTGAAGGACACGGGGTGGAGATGGACAGTGTGGTGCTGCTGGGGAAATGCAGATAAGCCCTGCAGGGGAAACCCCATTAAGGCCATTATTTTTCCTAAATCTGATTCTATCCTGTCGTTTCAGCTGCTGCAGGACTTCCAGTCTTGTGAGACCAGTTGATGTCTGATGGGAGGTACCAGCTGCGGTCTTGCTCCTTCCCCACCGCCATGCCCCTCTCACTGAAGGAGTAGGCGGCAACTTGTCAGAAAGACGTATTAGACATGGGACTTGCATCATTTTCAATTCAAGGTTTTCTTCCGCCGGCTTGGACTCGGCCGCAGATTTTTAGAAGAATTGCGACAGCGGACGTGCCACCGAGAGTCATCGGACTTCATCAAATACCACAGTCCCCATAGGTGTGTTTCAGCCAGTTTGGAATCATCGGTAAGGAATTTGGAAAACAAACCGAACGTAGTACCACACCCCTGTAATTCACGCCTTGCAAATTACTGCTCAGCAGGCAGTCGCGTATGTCTCCGGTCACGTACACCACCTGCTGACCTACATTTTGCAGTCGGTTGAAACACCTTTACCTGACAGTCTGCTTGTAGTCCTGAAGACGCTGGACAGCAGCTCAGATCCCTGCACTGGGACCACGGCTTCAGTACTCAGTAATGCCCACAACTCCTTTCGCAGAAGCTAAATAAAGTTAAATGACGTCCTCCACCTTTTGTTGGAGATACTTTGGTGACTCTGGGATCTTACTTGTATTAGGAAGTTTATCTTTCTTGAGACTTGGGAATGAAATGCTTCAGATGATTCTTCTTTACGACCGTTAATCTGACAAGTATCAAATTTTCAGCAGGTAGAAGAGATTTTATTTACCCGTGTCTTCTGCACAGTTATTGTTTTGTTGCCTAATTCCGACAGCAAGACCAGCCAAGCTCAGTAAACACCTGAAATTCTTTGAGGGAAAATTTGTACAAACTTGCCTGGTAGATCCAGCTGTTACAGCTAAAGATAAAAAGAACAGAGTAAAATCCCAGCATGTTTACTACTGTCAACACAAGCTGTCAAAGCAGGGAGTATAGATGTAGTTATTAGTATGATGAACTAGATGGATCAAAGCAGCTTTACTGATCGCAATGTCCGTTACAGTAGTTGTGAAGACTGTGTCTACCTGCATTGTAATCTGTGTGTAATATGTCCAGTATGTCCTAATTGCTGTCAAAATGCAAATCTTAATACGGCATGTTTAAAAATGCAGTAAATGTAACTTACACAACGTGGACACGACCACCACACCCATGTGCGCTTGTTGAACGTGTCATTTCAAAACTACAGGCCCCCTTTGCTCCTGTAACAGCCCTCACACTTCTGGAAGGGTTTCCGCTAGATTTTGGAACATGGCTGCAGGGATTTGATCCCATTCAGACACAAGAGCATCAGTGAGGTTAGGCTGATGTTGGGTGATGGGTTTAGCTCTCAGTTGGTGTTCAGAGGGGCTCAGGTCTGGGCTCTGGAGACCAGTAAACATCTTCCACACCAGACTCAGTAACCCATCTCTTTATGGATCTCAGTCCATGAGGGAACGCAGGGATGCTGTCATGCTGAGAGAGAGAAGGTCTCGCCCTCCTCAAACTGTTACCACACATTTGGAAGCTCAATTCTCACTGACACCATATGCTGTAGTATTAAGATTTCACTTCCCTAAAATTAAGGTCCCAAACCAATGAAAAACAGCCCCACGCCTTTATTCCTCCACCACCAAACTTTATAGTTGACACTGTGCATGCAGGGAGGTGGCATCTGCCAAACCAACATTCCTGCAGCAGACTGGCAGATGGTGAAGTTAGATCTCCACCTCCAGAGAAGGTCTTTCCAATGCTCCAGAGTCTAGTGATTGGGGTGGGGGGGGTTGCACCCCTCTGTCTGACACCTGGCACTGAACACGGTGATCTTAGGGTTGTGTGCTGCTGTTCAGCCGCAGAAACCCAGTTCATGAAGCTCATGATGAACAGCTTGCAGTGACATCACCTCTGGCATCAGTTTGAAACTAGGAGTTGCAACTGAGGAAACACGACTTTTACATGCAACACTTCAAGCACTCGCCCGTCCTGCTCTGTGACTTCATGTGACTGGCAGCTTTGCGGTTGAGCTGTTGTTTCTCCTCAAGTTCCCACTCCACAGTAACAAACCTAACAGTCGATCAGGGCAGAAATCTGACCAGCTGACGTGTTGGAAAAGTGGCCTCCTATCCTACTGCAGATGTTTCTCTGAGGAGATGTGTGGCTGTTTCCTTCATTTTATGTACCTGTTAGGAATGGGTGTGGCTGAAAAAACCAAACCCATCAATTAGAAGGTCTCCACATACTTTTGCTCATTTAGTGTATTGTGTTGCCTGCATTTCATCACTTTAATGGGACCGATTTCAACATGAACAGCCTTTAACTGTTAAGTCATTCCAGATCCAGGCTTTAGATTCACAGATGAGACGTTGGAATTGATGTTGTGCTGATCAGTTAGTGATTTTATCCAAAATACCGTATAATGTACATGTACTCCTGGACTTGGGAAGGTGGCTGAGAAGTTGAGGGTGTCCACTTTGGTCAGGTGTACCACACCTATCGCAATGTTGCACGTAAGACCACTGTGTTACGTGCAGATCTATCCAGAGGGTAACCGGTTCAGCGCCGGGGGAGCATCTGATGTTTCGCCCTTAAACAGTGTAGAACGTACAGCTGAACTGGCGTAAAAAGTATAAAACAGTAAGATGGGCAGAAGAAATTTTTTTTATTCTTGTATAGCAGCCTCTGTCAAACATCACTGACTAAAGTAACGATTTACTGGATGAGCTACGGAAGCAGGGATTGCGTCAGTCATATGTTGTCACCAAGGATTAGTCATCGTCTCCACAGCAGAGCTCTTTGTAGGCCTTTTCACCGATAAGGTCTAAAACTATGCAAAACAATGTGCAAAGTGCAAAAGGGTATCGTACTAAATAAATGAGAATTCTGTTTAAGTCTTACTTATATCAGTAGATACGCTCAACTTGTGATTTTACTTCCAGGGAACTCAGCATCTCATTTGAGAATATAGGCAAAAAGGTTAAAACCAAACGCTCAGGAGGAAGAATTAAAAAGTTTTTATTTGACCTCAGTAAGACCCTGACAGACACCCACACCTTATTGCTGCAAACGTGGTTATTCGCAGTGGGGTGACACGCGAGTGAAAACCCAGCGGGGAGAGGGGCTGTCGAGCAGGAGGCCGCAGATAACGTTCACGACAACCGGCGCTCGGGGGGGTTCTGCGCTCCTCCTTCCCCTCATTCTTGACGGGAACAGAAACGTGTTCGCACCGGCAGCCGGCATTGCTAGACGGTGACTTGGTGGCAAACGCCGTGCTGAGCTCGGGCCGCCCCCGGCTCCGGCAACACGTTGTCGCGCACGACGCCGTGTCTTTAAAAATACTAACCATGTTTGTTTCTGTGCTGTTAAAAATCAGCGCCGAATAAATAACATCGCAGGCGAACGAACGCCTGCCGTGTTATTCAGACTGTATTGTAGATGCAAAACATTTTATTGCATCTTCTCATCACCAGACGAAGGTGATTCAAGTCATATCTAAGTGTATATTTGAAAAATATAGTTTAGTTTGACTCTTTGCTGCATGAGTTTATTATTAGTTTAGTATTAGCGGACGGGACACAGGACAACATGTTGTTGGTCAGATTGTTGGGGAGATTACAAACGTGTGAGGAACACAAGCACTTGTGGATTGTGGTTGAAACATTTGTACTAACAGACAAGGTTTTCACTTCTCTAAACTGAGGACTAAGTAAGTTTCCTGCCTGAGAAATTTCTCTGTTTTTGAATTTCGACTGAAAAGTCGGGGAGATGTTGCTATAAATTGAATGCTGGTGATGATGCGCCTTCCTGCCCGAGCACAAAGCACCTCTGGGGGGGGGGGGGG
>UFQX01000558.1:213418-224003 GCA_900497675.1 Arapaima gigas | reverse complement strand
GGGGGGGGGGGGGGGGGGGGTCGCGCTAAAGCGGGTTTTTAGTAAAGTGACCTGAACAAGATGCGCTGCCAAACAGGAACGTTTCACAGATCTCATCTTTAATTCAGATGCTTTGCTCTGCAGTGATTTATCCCAGCAATAGTCCAAACACAGTCAAGGTCCATCATTTCCGATTCTCTTGCCCATTTATTGACCTCTGGACATGTTTTGCAACCAAGTCAAGGAGGGTTCAGCCCGGGGTTTCCCTGCATATCGACAGGTCCCTCCGCACAACGTGTCACCTATTGAACTCAGCACTGTTGTTAAACTCCGCTGTGTTGCAAGGAAGCGAGAGGGACGGCGGACAGAAACAAACGTGAACCGGGTCCTGGACACTAAACAGTGTTTAGTTAGTTGGATGTTTGCTGTGTTAACAGTTCCTAATAATGAGACGGTGATTTATCCCTCAACCTTCGTATTTCTCAGCAGGAACATTTACTTCTCTGGTTTTATTAGCTCTATATTTACATGTTTTTATTCAGCTGGGACTTTGTCCACAGTCAAAGTTTGTATTGGCGAGTGAAGGGATCTCATGTGTCGAACCACAGCGACAGGAGAGAGAACATCTGGCACCTTCAGTCCATAATAATAATAATAATAATAATAATAATAATAATAATAATGCATTGTTGATGAATGATACATTAATGATAAATACAAATTTACAAATATTAATAAATAACTTCCTGAAAGCAAGGAGAGGAAAACATTTTGAATGCTTTTGCTTTGGTTTCTGATGCAAGGATGATTTCCTGGTATTTTAACATTTCCACATCATAAAGCTCCTCTTTTCACAGCTTCGGGTTTTGTACACACCCTCCCCCCCCCGCCCATTTTGTGAGGAAGATATAAACCCGAAATTGAGCTCCAGCGCGACTCACTTGAGCATCTTTTGCGTTCAGCAACAGGTCGCATGTGAGAAGCGGCCAGACTTATAAAGCGTCTCACTCGCGGCGCGTGGAAAACTCCTCCGCGGCGCGACGGAAACGCCAAATGTGGTCGTGTTCGTCTCGTCACTTTCTCGCAAACGCTGCCGCGGATCTCATTGGCTGCGCCGGCCACGTGACCCAAAGATCTTAACAGCCCGAGACGCGTTTCGCCGCACGATTTAGACAAATACGGCGCGACGCTTTATTCCACGCGTGGACAGTTGGCGACGTGCTTCGTTCCCACGCAAGAGCTTTAACGCAGCATTTTGAACACAAACATGTAAGTTTTCTCGGTATTCACCTGACATCCATCAGTGCTTTATAATATTTTTTTTTTAAAAGTTGTATAACTACGCTCTTGGTAAAATAATTTAACAAATAACAAATAATTTCTTCTTACTTCTCTGCTGCTAAACAGGGTTTTCCTTGTAACTTTTCCTTGCAAGTTAAAAAGAGTAGAAACCCTTTGTTTGGTAATTGCCCTGGTTGCGTGGGGCAGCTGCTCAGGTGGGCGGTGGGGGGTTAAATGTGTGCAGCGGTGACACCCAGTAAGTACATTTGAACGTGTTTGTCTTCATGGTCCCTGAAAGACTTGCTGCCCCGCGGTTCCTCGCTTCCTGACCAGAAGGCCGTGGAGGATGCCCTGCACCGAGTGAGTAGGACCGCGCCGCAGCCGTGCCGAGGGAGCCGGGACACTCCCCCCCCCACCCCCCCCCGTGCCGTGTTTGTTGACCTGTCGCTCTTCTTCAACCCAGGGGGCTGCATGCGTTCGGAGGCCAATACGCTCCCCCGCACCTGAGTCCCGTGGATTTGGCCATGAGCCTGTGCTTGAACCGAGGCCAGCCGCCGGACCGGCTGCTGGACCCCTCTTCGCCCTCTGCGAACCTCCCTTGCTTCCGGTCGGCCCTCAAGCGGCTGCCGAGCTCAGAGCAGACGCCCCCGTGCAGAAGCCGAGCGCTTGCTCAGCGGAGCGCCAGCGAGGACTGCGCCGGTGCCAGGAAGAAGCGCGTGGCGTTTGCAGACTCCAAAGGGCTCTCGCTCACTGCCGTGTGTTTCTTCAGTGACAAGGACGAGTGTCTGTCCCCCGATCCGGTGCTGAGGGTGGAAGCGCTGAGGCTGCCGGTGGCGGCCACCTCGGCCGGGAAGAAGCTGCGGCTGGGCTTCCCCCAGCCTTCGGCTGACTTCCGGAACTTCCGGGCGAGGCTGAAGGAGGGCCTGGTGCTGCTGGAGAGCTGCAGCGTGACGGAACGGGCGCTCAGCGGCACCGTGCGTGTCAGGAACGTGAGCTACCAGAAGGACGTGCAGCTCCGCATCACCCTCGACTCGTGGCGGAGCCACCGCAACGTGCCCTGCACCTACATGCACCAAAGCTACGGCACCCCAGACACGGACGCCTTCGCCTTTGACATTCCCCTCCCCGACAACTTAGACCCCCAAGAGCGGATTGAGTTCTGCATATCGTACCAGCCAGGCGGGTATAGCGCCCCTCTGTGGGACAACAACATGGGACAGAACTATTCCGTCCTCAACGAGTCCAAGGCTACAGCCAGGCCTCAGCAGCCACTCAGCGCCGCCTCTCGCCGTCCGGACTCGTGGGTTCCGGAGAACCGAGTGCACCATCACTCTACCAGTTGCTCTGAGATCTGGTTCAGTCAGTGCCCTGTCTGCCCCGAGAACTTCACCCCCTACTGGTGACTGGTGGGGGGGCGGGGGCAGGAGTCATGGAGTCATGCAAGCCTGGACTTAAGTTGAGCTGACAGAAGTACGGAGATTTCTCACGGGAAATGTGAGCGTCGGAGCTGCAGTATAATGTTGACAGACACACCGGGGGGGGTGGGGGCTGTAGCTGTCAGAAGTTTGGAACGGAGCCGTTTCGATACGCGACGAACCGCTCTTTTCGGTGGCCCCTTCCTAGGGAAAGTAAAATACAGGGTGGTTCAAAAAGAATTTGAAATTAAGTTTAAAAAAACATTAAATTCAGTTTTTAAAAAATGTATAAACTAAATTTATTACTCAGTCACTCAGAGACGAACATATGAGAAAAACTGAGTTTCTTTGCGAAGCGGATTAGATGCCATGTTTATATGACACTTAGTTATTGAGTAATAAATTTACGAAAGGGTTCGATTCTTTTCGAAATCGTTGTTGAAAAGAATTGATGAAATAGTTGGCTTTAGTACCGCGGTGGCGCACGTCGGAAAACACCCTCTATATATTACAGGATGTTTGTTACTTTGCTGTAAATAAATTCCTAAAGTTCAGGTCAGATATCAGTTCATACGGGGTTTTGGGTCACTGGACACTGGATTATATGTTAACTGAATATCTAGTTACGTGTGTGTGTGTGTGTGTGTGTGTGTGTGTGTGTGTGTGTGTCAGTCATTCGCTGTGTTGTGATGACTGTGTCAAAATGTACATTTCACTTTATTTCTCTACCATTTTGCACCTCTTGTTCTGCACAGATCCACAGTGAACACTGGAGCTCTTTGTAGGTCAGTGACGGGAATTGATTGTTTTAATCGATGTCGTTGACATTCTGCACAGGGGGACAATAAAGCGAGACCCCTGAGGCCAAGACCAGAAGGCTCAAAATTAGTCCGTCGGGCAAAACCTGTGTGTGATTTTAAATAAGTGCCATTTGTTCAGCTCCTACCGGGTTTGGACGTTTGCTAACACCTGCAGGGTTGATAGGTGACAAAATTGGCAGGCAGCAAATTTCTCTGTCAAACACAATTCAGAAGATGTTTGCATTCAGACAGGAAGGTTCTACAGCGCAGAATGTGGGCCGTTTAAGGTCACTGCATTACTTTGTGTAAATTAAATTTACCGCCTTGGTTACTTAGCAACAGCCAGAAGGGATAAAAAGCCTTTTCTGGATTGTGCAGGTGAATGTTTTGCTCCATCACTGACTGTTTATTGGACTAATCGGCTGTGAAATCTCCAACATGTTCAGATCTCCCGCAGCAGGACTCCTCCTGCATTTGAGGGAACGTTCCACACAAAATGTGCTGTCGAGTTGAGGCGCGTGCGGGTGGAATGGATGTCATGACAATAAAGGCTACAGGTGGTCTGTAAGCAGCTTCTTGTAAAACTACATTTGTTAGACAGCAAGGATTATGGGTCGTAACACCTCTGTACCGCGTGTAAATAAGCTTTCATGAATACGTGAAATGTACGGTTACGTGGAACTAACTGGCTGGCGGAGCTGCAGACCTGTGAACCTTCCCCAAAATGAGCGAGGGTGTTGCTCGGCGCTCTTTGTGTTGTCTCCGCTGTGTTGCGATGGCTGTCAGCAAGGGCATCTCGATCACAATCTCACCCCCTCACCACCTCCGGAATGCAGTCTGCCTGAACTTTCAGCTGGGGAGGGACTGGCACAGTTCACCCCCTTGGGACCCTCATCTGTGTGCATCTATCAGCTCCAAACACCTCAGAGAGCAGCACGCCAACGGGGAACGAGGCGAGTCCAGGAAGGGGGTCACGGCAGCTCGGGGCGGGGTTCCAGAAGATCCGGTACCAACGAGAGCAACGGTGCCGTTGAATCACAAAGAATCACAAAGTGCCTGCAGATTCCTGGACCGTGACTGTCTTCCTCTTTCTGAGGTTCAAGGCTCTCCTTCTGACTCGCGAGGAGAAGCCAGAAGCAGCTGAGGTTACAAAAAAGTTTGTTTTGCATATTTCCCCTGAGCAGCTTGTTTCTTCGAGTAAGAATTGTATTTTTTTCACAACAGCAAAGTATGAAAGTCCAGCATTGTTACCCAAGTTCCGTAGAAATAACTTGCATTAACGCGGTTTCCTTGCAAAACCTCCGCCTCGAGATGTAGTAACTGCACAGGATGTGCTGCAGCCAAAACAACGTGAGCCCCCCCACCCCGCGCGTCGGCACATCCAAAGCTCGAGGTTCGGTGAGGAGGTGGGAGGACGGGGGATCGGATGAAGGAGCCGACCTGGCGCTTCCACGTCGGATTCGCTGGGATGCTTTTTAGAAACGGGGAGGTTCAGCTTCTGGCAGCCGCCACATATTTAGTTTGCTGCTAAAACAAAATGACACTCATATCTGATAGATATGAGTGTAAGTGGCTCTGAGAAATGACTCAAATAACACAGAACCGAGTAGCACAAAGCTGATTCCGTCGTTTCTTATGACGAAGACTGACTTCTTCTGTGTCCATCCAAGAAAACCCTGGTTAATCTCCCCCTAAAATATCCCCAACACTAAATCTTATTTCTGTGTGATGAACATGCGTTTGCGTGTTTCCATGCAGTTACTTTTAATATTACACACGAGGCTCCGTTCCTTATAAGTCCTAGAGCCAACAAACATTTAAGTCAAATTCATTTAAGAAGTGAAATTGGTATCAAGTGGAAAGAACAGTCACCTACTGTCACGACCAGGGTACCGACTGAGCAGGAGAGAGCAGAACGAGGAAGTGGGAACTGCGGTCGAACCCGGGCCGCGCAAGGCCGACGCCGGCGCGCTCGTTCCCGCGTTCCTCTCGCGCTTCTGCTTCGCTCAGACACGGCTGCCCTCGCCGGGATCTCGTGACTCGACCGGGGTTTTGATCCCTCTCGGGAAATTCGGATACCGGGGTAAAGGTGTCACTGTAATTTGACAACCGCGAAAATTTCAGCCTTCGCGGCAAAAAGTAGTTTTCGTGAAAGTTCATCATTTCGAAGAATACGACTGCTCTTATTGCCTTTATTTTATATATATTAAGATACATTTCCGTAAGGAATTGTAGCACATCGTGCTGATATTATTCCTACTGTACTCATACAGTTGGTGGCTAATATTCTAATGCTATTTTTTACTATATGTTGAAAGTTATTAGCCGTACTGAGCCTCAAACTGGAAAGAAGAAAAGGAATTAGACAGCTTGTTTCCTTCAGTCCAGCCGGATGTCGGCCGAGTGTCCTTTAGCGGCGGCGGGTTAATAACCGAGAGACACGCTTCGCTAAAGGGGTCTTTATTGGGCCAGTGGTCATGCTTTCTGGTCTCATAAAAGTGAAGGGAACAAGAATTGGAGCCGACAGGGCTTCACATCATCTCACTGCTAAGCACCTGCCAGGTTTACCCCCGACACCCCCTCACCTGGCTCATATCACTCCTCAAAGTCACCGTTTCACCCCTGCAAATGCAGTCGGTTGTTCTGAGGTTCCAGTCACTCTCATCCCTCTCGTAAAAATGTCACAGTCACTCTCTGGATTATATCACACTTGTTCGGTACCCCCTACTGAGCCGTGCGAGTCCACATTATGCCGAGGATGAGCGTTTCTGTCGCCGTGGCTGAAGTTCGGCTTTGTTTATATTCCGGTCACTTTGCCAAGCAGCTCGATGCGAGACGTTCGTCATCCCAGGACAGACCCTCCGGGGGTCTTCGCCGGGTGTCGGCGTGTCGTGCTCCGCGCGCCGCTAAAAGGGTGTGCCTTTCGAAAAAATCGTATGGTTTCCGTTTCAAGGGCCGTCTGCACAGCCAGGGTTTCACTTTCCTGCCAGAGAAATAAGCGCATGCAGCCCGTGTAACATACAGAAGTGCCTTTGCTGTGTCCGTGCTCAGCGCGTAAAATCACGAAAGACGTACAAGATCCGCGTGTAAAACTGCGAGAACTGTTGCTTTTGTGTCCTTGGAAAAACATAAATCGGGATTTACTGGCACGCAGACTAGCCGAATGAGACTGGCGAATGATGCAAGCAGGGTGTTACAAAGAGAAACGGCACCTGTAGCCGCTCTCCAGTCGGCCGCGTCCGACCCGACGGACCTGCGGACGATGGCAAAACCCGTCCGGAAACGGTGCGTCGCTCCAGGGGTGAAGAAACAACATTCTGCCACTTTATAGTTCTTCCATGGATCGACACATCACGATAACAAACATCAGAGGGGCGTGACGGGGAGTTACACGCCGAAACAAACCCGACAGGCCGAACAACATACGTACAGCATATATGGCTTTTTTCTTACCGCAAGGCAGGCTGAAGGTCCGAGTCTCAGTAGAGCCTCGGCACCATTTAACGTCCAACCGCTGGGCGGTTTACTTACCCCGAACTGCTTCGCTGATGCTTTCGAGCTGTAAAAGCTGGAGAAGCTTTGGATGAAAGCATTAGGTGAAGGTGATTCGTAATGGTCAGGCTGATGTGGAGTAAAACAGTGATAGACCTCCTACGCGCATCTCCTGAAAAGCATGCAATGTTGAGGGCGAGGTGTCCGTCATGCTGCATCTGACCTCTGGCCACAGCGCTTTCACAGAGGCGATCCCTCTCAAAGCCCCCCGCGGCTCCCTCAACGGCCGACACTAATGTTACACACCTTGCAGCTCGGGTCCTTTTTGGCGTCGGCCGTGGACAAGCTCATAAGCTGATGGTGCCCACTGATCTCCGTTACTGTGCCTTGGTCCAGATGCAGCGGCTCCGTGTAAAAGACCTCCAGGATGACGTCACGAGCGTGGCAGAACACTGGCTCCTCCCCCTCACTCGGCGGGGGGCTGTACGTCAGGAAGGGGTTCGCTGTGAGGTCCAACTGGGGCAGGCGGGTGCGGCAGAAGCAATCCCCCTCCGAGCCAGCAGGGGTCAGCACCAGGATGATGTAGTGGTAGGGCGTGTACATGCAATAGAAATCGGCAAAATAGAGGCGGGTGGTGGGGGATATCAGGCGTGCAGCAGGGATCAGGAAGCGCAGGGGGCCATAGGGGGAGTCGTTGGGGGGCAAGCCAGTGTCGAACTCCGTATTGCAACTGAGGAAGATGCCGCTGAGAGTTCCGTTGATGGGAGAGCCGTGACTGCCGCTGCTGTCTTTGAGGGCCGGGGGCATCACGCCCCCACACACTGTCCTGCAAAGCAGAAGGAGATGGTTCAGGCGTTCAAGCATAAGAGATGGGAAAGAACTGCTGCCAAACGGGATGGACGCCGCTGTGCAAGGACGGCACCTGATGTGGTGGAAGTAGTCCGGATGCTGGTTGCGGTAGAAGACCGAGAACCTGAGCAGCCTCCCGGCAGCCCCCTCCGCCTTCTGTAGGAGTTGCTGGAGGTGGACGCTCCCATAGTCTGCGGAGAGATAAACCCACATCGGGAGACCTGAGAGGGTGGTTTCCGTGGGGTTCAGCGGAACGTGCGCCATTTGCACGTCAACCCAGTCACAGGATCCACACAGTCGACCATTTGTGGGCTTCCTTCCTCACCTTCTGCCACTTCTTTGCTCGTTTCTGAGCCCCAACCCCATCTGCCCCCCCACACACCCGTGTCCAGTCTCACCTCCGGTGCAGAACTCCACCACCTCACTCCACTCAGACACCAGGTAGTCGCCCCCCTCCGGCAGCCTCACGGCGGTCTGGACAGCCACGCAGTACTCGGTCCGTGGGCTCAGGAACCAGTGGCCCCGCACCGCCATGGGCAGGGAGACGGCCTTCGCCACCAGCTTTGTCGGTACGTCCTGGAAACGGGCAGAACAGGGACAAATGGACGACCGCCAACAGCAGGAAGGGTAAACAGGCAACACAGCACCCAGTGTCAGTGGGCTCTGCATCTCCAGTTTGCACATCTGACTTCATCTATCCTCGCAACAGGAGTTTATATAAGTCCACGTTCCACGCCACTGACTTCCATCTTAATGTGAACGTGCTCGGGGCAGAAACGGTTTCATGTAGCGCGTCCTTTCTTCACTTGGCGAGATGTTGCAAACAGAAGAGCGGCGCGGCGTCCGCAGACGTGTTCCGCACGGAAACGAGGCGTTTAGACGTCCCGTTTTCGGCAGAGCGCCCGACACCGATTCTGAGGGCCGAAAACATTTCCCGCCGAAGTCAGGGCCCCGCGTCCTTCCCGAGGGACGTCCCCAGAAGGCGCACTTAATTCACGGTAATGCGACGTGAAGCGCGCTCGAGGGGATGCGGCGCGGCTTTAGTTCTACTTGAAAGACGGGAAGAAGAGGCGGCAGGAAGCTGACTGAGAGCATCGGCGGCGTCTCTGATAGCACCGCTGACCTCGGGGCCTTTCGGCGCCTCTCCCAGGACAGCAAAATGCCGGAATTAACTCAGCCCGGAACAGAACTAACCGTGTAATCGGCCGAAACGTAACATCCGACATTACATAAGGTCCCTCATTTTACAGCTCTACGTTTAGCTAGAATCTGAACTCCGGCCACCCTGACCGGGAATAGCAGCTAAAGTTCTGCTGAATTGTGCTTTTTCGTCTTTGAGGTTTTCTCCTCTGCGCTGGTTAATGCCCACGGTCCTCAATCCCGTCTGTATTTTACTGTATGCCTGTTACAGTGAAGCCACATCACCAGTCGTCTTTAAAGGTTTCTTTATCCCGCTGAAATGCGTGTTTTACAGCGTCGGGGATCATTTGGGGACGTGAACTGAGGTTTGTTGGATGTGGCTGGAAGAAATCACGATTCCCCTCACAAGAAATAGTGCAAATACCTGATTTGCAGCAGTTATTCAGATAGAATGTTGTAGCATCAGCCCTTTGATGAAGAAGTGAGGGATCAGACATGTAAAGTTGAGAGTGATTCGTATTTGCTTTGAAGGTGTGGTGCGGCAAACTTCACGCTGAGTTATTTATAGCCCCAAATAGTAACAGAGATGGAGATTAACCTTAGATGAGCTTCGAAAAAACCCGATCGATCAGAGACGGGTCAAACTTGCTTAGAAGGTAACGGATTTTGCAGTTAACCGATTGTCAGGAGGGCAGACGGGAAATGAGGTCCTGTAGACACTGGGGTTGCGGCAGCTGTTTGTCGCACTTCTGAACCCTCCAGGGGTTTAAGGCCAGTGAAGAGGAAGGGAGTGGTTGTGAGTCATGCCTTGACTTGAGAGATGCTCCCTTCTGATAGCTGCTTCCTACTAACTTGTATGATATGAAAGTTGAAGCAAACAGTTTTTGCTCCACATAATATTTCATATGTCAATGCACAGAGCTCAGTAGATGATGGATTCATGCAGTGAGTTTTTGCAAAACAGACATGGCCGTGTGGACGAGTGGAAGCGAACCATCACCCCATCGACGGACAGGATGAAGGTGTTTGGTGAGGATAAAGACGGGAAGCGACGTTGCGGACCCTGTGTTTGAAGCGGTTAGGGTCCCTGCCCTCCTTTCGGCTTAGATCAATGAAGTAGTGCGTGACTCGCCCCAGGTCTTCCGGTGCCATGTCCCAGCCAATGCGGAAAGAGTCGCAGGTAACCTCACTGATCTGGATGTTGTGGGGTGTGGAGAGGGAGACCATCTCTGCCATTGGCTGCTTGAGAAGGAAAAAAAAACAACACGTTCAGACTTGATGTTTGTGCAGCCAAGTCCTGCGGGACTGAATATTATAAACAATAGTTACACATAAATACCAGGGGGGGGCATTATGGCTTCAACACTGGGGAGACATGTGCCTGTGGTTAAACCTTCTTTAGATAAATGGTATGTGCACTGTTTAAGGCACATTTGAAAAGATACAGCATCTCCTCACCCTAAGGCCAACCGTGGTGAATTCATGGCAAAGCCTGAGTTTACAAAACTGATTTCACAGGGCAGCATGGAATGAACACCGGAGTAAAATAAAAGTAGAAGTAAATTCTGTGTATATTCATTAATCTCTCATTTTTTTGTGTGGACTGGCATCCGGGGGGGGGGGGGGGGG
>UFQX01000558.1:182418-211666 GCA_900497675.1 Arapaima gigas | reverse complement strand
CCCCCCCCCCCCCCCCGTCGATGCCTCCCGGCACTTTGGCTCCGATTAACATCCTTTTAAATGACTCAGATGAGCCCGTCATATCCAGGCTGCTCGAGTTGCCAGCAAAATGAATGGGGAAAACCCCCCCGTGATGCTCGGCTGTGGGTTTGACGCGAGCGAAAGGCGCTTCCGTTTCCAGAAGATCAAATGGAAGTTGTGAAAAAATAGCAGGGATGATGTCTGTTGTCAAGCTCGTGAGCCATGCAGTGAACATGTCTTGTAGGGTTTCTCGTGTTGATCTGAGATGTTTTTGTGTGCAGTTACTGATCACCATCTCCTCCCATCGACTGCTATTTCTGAGGGCATCACGCTGTAGAGAAGAAGGGAAACTTGCAGCGGAAGTGGATAGACAGGGTGAGGTGGATGACAGTATTAGTCCAGTTGTGTTGCAGCGGACGTGTGTGTGTTTGTGTCTTGGGCCATCAGGTGTTCTGATGGTCACATGAAGTCCTGGGAGGGCTTTTGTAGAATGTGCCTCAAGGGTGACGGGGGACAACAAAGGAGTGTGTGAGTGTGTATATTGGCACAGGCTGGCAGACGTCGCCTAAACATTCCGTAACTCCAGCCTTTCCCTCCTTGGTGCTAAATGAACCAAAGGGTCTTAAACCTCAAATGGTCGTCGTTCAGATCACCTGAAATAACCTACAGAAGAGATGTCAGCCAGTCGTAAGGTAAACTGGGGGAAAATGGGAATAGTTACATAACAGAAAACAGTGACAGGAACACTATCACCTTTGCACAGTGTTTAACGTCCAGAAAAACACACACACACACACACACACACACACACACACACACACAAAAGCAGAGGAAAATGATGGGGAAGATAACTGGGAAAAACATCAAGCTCATGTCAGGCACACAAGCACACGATGGCAATAAACAGCCATGCAACAGAAATCCTGAAGCGGGTTTACTGAACGCCGATACGACCCGCGTCTGAAAACACGCCGACCGACACGCAAACCCACACGGCTGTGAAGAGCCGTCCGGCCAAACTGTTAAGACTGAGGTACGGAAAGGCACCGACGGCCGGCCGAGCGACGCGCCGCACTTTCTGCAAGTCCGCTCCGTGTCAGCGGTGTGTGTGTGTGTCTCACACCAGAGTAAATAAAACCCCTCGTACCTCACGGGAGACGCGGCGCTTCCCTCAGCAGCAGAGCCTTGAAATCCGTTTTCGGACCAGAGCGGGAACAGCAGATCTGAGTGCTCCTCACACTTGTGCTTCTCCCTCCGCAGTGGATGGCGGATCCCTGAGGAGAAGCGATTAAGGAGTGAAATGAGCCCCCCCTCTCACCCCGTAACTCCCCCCCCATCCCTGCCTCTGCATCTGTCTCCCAGCCTCTCACTGGCTTCTCACCTGCTCTCTGTTGTTCTCTGTGGGTCCCTTTCAGTTGCAGGAACTGATGTTTGCTGGACCAGCAGCTGCGTTACTCATATCTGAGCTGCAGCCAGGAATTTCTCTCTCTCTCTCCCTCTCTCACACACACATACACACACACGTGCTGCTGCTGCTGCTGCTGCTGAAGGGTTGGATTCAGGCAATGAACTGGCCACCCAGACCTCCACCAGCCTAAAAATTGCATGAAGCCACCAAAGGACTGACCAGTGATGTTTGCTTTGTTTGCTTGGCTTGGTTGCAGCCACGTCTCCCGGCGCTGGAGAGTGTTGATGCGAAAAGCTCATCGAACACAACCCCCATCGCAGCTAGAAAAACACGAAGTGAGGGACCTTCGGGCCGTTCGTGCTCACGGAGGGTAATAAATCAGCCAGACGGACCTTTGGACTACTGCTGTTTTTCACTGGCCTTCACATCCCCCACCTTCTCACCTTGACAGCGGCGGAAAGGTCGGACACCTCGCCCGAGGTAAGAGGGGTTCGGGAAAGAGAAGCCAGGGTGTTGTGAACATTGTAAACACACTCCCGAAGAGGGGGTCCTTCCTTTGCAGCATCTGGGGCTGAAACTCACACCATATCGCCATGTGGACACCCTCCATATCCCACTCAGCTCCTGCCATCAGTCCTCCTCCACGGGGGAAAAAGAGATCCCCTGCAGGGGGAATAACCCAAACAAACTGTGGTCAATGAGAAGACGACATTCACCGGTTTCAAAGAGAAGAAGTTTCATTTTTATTCTGCTTCACAACTACACGAGGACATTATCTCTCATTGATACCAGTGATAGTCGAAGTTCTAGAGGACAAATGACTGGCAATAAACGGGTCAAACTTGCTCACGTGTGAGGGCAGCAACGCAGCAATGAGTCACGCAGCAGTAAAATGTAGGAAAAAAATACATAAAGCAAATGAAATAGAATTAAACATCCAAACTGCAGCTGCGCATCAAGAACGGACCTGGGGTCAAAGCACCACTGCTCACTTCTCCAGGAGGGCAGACTGGTTGGGATTTCACTGTAATTTACGCATCTTATTACCATAAAGGGGTCACAGAGGTTTCAGAAACCATCGTGCCGTGTTGTAAAGTCAGATTAAAGCATTTTCTAATGGAGCTACTGGACGAGAAGGTCAAACGCCAGAGAAATGACAGGAGGAAAACTAGAACACGGACTCTGGACAAACATCCACAGTCTCTTCAGCACCTCGCAGATTCGGCCTCTGCGGGGGTGCGGCCGAGGAAGGCCGGCGTCTGAGAGAAGCCGTGCGTCAACGTCTGAAATCGTTCGGAATAAAATCGTGCGGTTTGATGAGACTAATGTTGAGTTGTTTAGCCTGAAAGCACAAGCCCAACACCCCAGGTGACACCATCCCTGCCTTCAGCCACGAAAAAATCACAAGTCTATTGGATTTGCTGTGTTATTTCAACATGTTAAAATGTGGAGCCATAACAGGAATTAAATGAGAAAAAAATCACGGGAGTGAATACTTTCTGATGGCCCTGTGATCGAATTGGAATGTTTTTAAAATTGGTTTATTTCCGTATCCATCATCCATCCACCCATTACGCTTGGCGGCTTTATTGTGGTTCTGACAGTCCAGAGACACTGGGATCTCGGCTATGAAACTAGCTGAAGCTTAATAGAAATTGGAACAAGACAATGAACTGAAACACAAGAGAAAATCATGAACAGAAGGGTTTAAAAAATAGAAAATTCGTGTTTCGGCGTCCAGGCCTTAACCCAGCTGAGATGCTGTTCTGATGACCCGAAGAGGCTGTTCAGGTGCAGAATCCCACACACACCGATGAAGTGACACAGTCGAGGAGGGGGAAACGGTGTGAAGTTCCTCCTCGCCGCTCTGCAAGTCTGACCAGCAGCTACAGGAAGCCTTCGGTGGAGGTTATTGCTGAATGAGGTTCTACCGGCTCTTAAATACGCAGGTTCACATACTTTTCCCAGCTGGGGCTGTGTGTTCGATGAAGACCTGAACAGTGCCATTGTTTTCCTGTTACTAGTTTCGGCAGCACAACTGTCTGTCTATTACTGCGACTTAGATGAAGATCAGACCCCATTTTTTGCGTAACTAACCAGGTAAAATAAGAGCCTCAACTGCTGTTTGTTGACAAATGAAAGACGATAAAACTACAAACGGGAGCAGAAGAGACGGAGCATTTATGAAACAATGATCTGATATTTCTGTTAACCTCCATCATTCTGATCTTATGTGGGAAACTGGGAAGTTTTCGCGCCGAGTCACTGGTCTGTGGTACCGTTTTGTGTTTATTTTCAGTAGTTTGACGTACAAATCTGACTATATTAAATGACTAATAAACACGACTTGACAAGAATCCCCCCCTCAAACCCTGTCCTTGTTTTAATCTTTTGTCGCCAACCTGTCGAGGACATAAGGTAACTGTTCAGTTTCAAATTATCAAATAATAACGAATAATGACGTTTCTTCTGGCAAACTCGAGTATAAAAAAAGAACATTCGCTTTGACACACAGATATGAGATTACTTGGACCAAACAATGGAACAGTTGGAGCAGTTATGTAAGAATATGTGAGATTATAAATTTCAGCTTTATATGTCTTCCAGTAATGTTCCACTGCGGGGAGGTGGAGGAATTCAGTCGCCCTCAGCATCTCAGAGGGACACCTGAGCAGACCCCCCACGCCGCTTCTCACCTCACTCATCCGCAGACGAGCAGGAACCAGAACTGACACCGTGGGGGTTTTTTTTTCCTACTCTGTGCTCACAGTTTTTCTTGTTTGTGCTTAAACACTTGTTCAGAGTTTAGGGAAACGATCCGAGTTTCTCATCAGCTGCACCGCAAAATGGAGTTGACACCTGAAATGAAATTTGCAACAAAACACCTTTCCAGTCACCTGCACTGCATGCACTTTTATACTTTTCTGATTTAAAAAAAATCTTCCCAGAATATTGCAAGGCTAAGAAATGATTTTCATTCTCTCACACCGACTGCCCTCACAATATATTTTAACCACCGCTTTACTTCGCAAAACATCACTTTCACAGCATGATACCGGGCGGTACCTCGTGAGAAGGAACGGCCGGGATTTGAGGCGCGCGTGTCCCCTCTCACACCTGCAGGGGGCACGCGCGAGCTTTCGCGACCCAGCTTCCGTCGCAGGAGAAAAATGCAGTTTTAATAAACAAGAAACAACGTTTTATCGAAAACCGCCGTTACGACCCAGCGGCTCCCGGATATTTATTATTGCACCAGCGTTGCGCTCTCGCGCGCACTTTTACGTCACCGCCATTGAGGGCACGTGACCCGGGTCACACGTTGCCGGAAGGAGCTGTGCGGCGCCGGCACGCGGCTGTGACGCCCGCTCACCATGTGAAGCGGAGGGTTGGGAGCACAAGGCTGCGGACCGGCGTGTGTGTGTATGTGTGTTTGTGTGTGTGTGAGAGAGAGAAAGAGTGTGTGTCGGAGTGAAGGCGGCGCCGAGGAGAGTGTGTAGCGGGCGACGTGGCCGGCCGGTGTTACAGTGTCAGGACAGGGAGGCGGCCGTTACTGGTGAGTGAAGCCCGGTTCCGGGACGGGTCACCGCAGACCCGCGGGGTGTGGACAGTAAATCTCAGCCTGGCCGTAGGTGGTAGAACTTGTCACACGGTGACGTACAGCTGGAGGGGAAAAGCGTGTGTGGAGGTGGGCTTGGCTGGGTTTTGTGTGTGTGAGGAGCCAAGATGGCGTGTGTCCACCCTGCTGACCACACGTGTTCTTCTTTGTCTTTCCGCAGTGTGCAGGAAGGACATGGCAGCACCAGGCGGTGGGGACAACAGCCAGGCGGGCCGCGCCCCGGGCCCGGCCGGCAGCGGTATGGGGGTGCTGGTGGGCCGCAGACTGCCAGCCACGCTGTCCCCCGGGCGCCTGCCCTCCATACGGTCGAGGGACCTCACCCTGGGGGGCGTCCGAAAGGTGGGACCGTTACGCGTGTCGCACGATGTGCAAACGGTGCGGCGGCCGTGTCCACGCTTCGGTGTCGGGGGTTCAACTCCCGTCGGGGGGTGTTTCACCTAGTAGACGTGGGGTCAGTTCCCAGGCCTCTCGAGGGTCCTGTGTCTCCCTGCTTCAGTGTAGGGTCTGTCACCCTGGTGGTGGCCAACTAAAGCGAGACGACCCTGTGGACCCTAACTGTCCGCTGCTTAGTGGGAGACGTGTTGGGACTTGTCTACCTTGGCGTGTTTTCAGAGAGCTGCCTACAGCAGGGGCAGCTTGAACCCAGACAGCAGCTCTAACCACTACGCCACCTGTAGGCCCAGGTTATAGTTGTAAGTCTAGGGGAAGGATGCTGCTGCTCACAGCTGGTTAACTCAGAGGACAACAGGTAGTGTTTAGGGCTGCTGTGGGGTAACCACACGGTTGTTAATTCAAATCCCATTCCTACTACCATGGTCTTGTCCAAAGGACTTTTGTGAAAGTGATAACGCAAGAAAACCCTGCATAAAAGGGTAAATCACTGTAAAGCACAACATCCTTACAAAAGCTGGTCAGTAACAACAAGTCTGTCTCGTCGCAGCTGTACTGCTTTGAACTGAGCTGTAGCTCCCTTTGCTGTGTGAACCTGAGTGGTTTCAGTAACATCTAAACCCTTCCTGTCGTCACAAGATTGTTCCACGGTGTCCCGGTGGCAACAGCGTAATAATCACACCTGAGACGCTTTAGTGACGCCTCTCTGTTTTCTGTAGAAAACCTTCGCTCCAAACATCATTGGCCGAAAAATTAAGGAAGAGTAAGTAAATCCCACTTTTACGTTTTTCTTTCCTTAGTTTGATTTGAAAACAGTTTAATCTGTATACGTGCTCAGTACTGCTGTACATTTTCTTTTTCCCGTAACCTGCACAGATGTTTGTGTGTAAAACCAAAGTTGTTTCTTAACAAACGCAGTTGTACTGGGAGGAGGGTTGGACCCCAAGGGGGTTTTCTCGCTTTCTCATCTCGACAGTTTAATCTCTGCTAAATATGAGTTAAGAAATGGGATTTTGGCGCAGCAGTTAGCACAGTAAATAAAGCCATAAAACTATTCAAGTCCCTTTCCCACTGCAGTGTGTAACCCTGAAATAATACATACAAATTATCCAGCTGTATAAAACAATACATAATTATAAAAGGCCCTAATATATAAACCTGTCATTGTAAGTAATATTGGTGAAGGGAGACAGCTGAATGGAAAAAAATATCAATGATAATTCTGTTCATAATCCTGTTTGCTTAACGTGAATCGGAATGAAGCAGTCTGTTGTGACCGTTTTTCCTTCAAAAGGCAGAAGCCGGATTCGGGGCCGAGGCGGGAGAAGAAGGAGGCCAGTCGAGGCCGTCAGCGGGACGGACGTGGCCGAGGCAGGGGACGCCCCGAGGTCATCCAGTCGCACTCCATTTTCGAACAGGGACCTGCAGAAGGAATGATGAAAAAGAGGGGTGAGGCAATGAAAGCAAAGCCACATTTCAACCCGCCTTCTGTTTCCTTTCTGGGACCTGCAACGTGACTCATAAGTTTATGAAAACAACTAAGCGGCATTACATTTATTCATTAGAAACATTTTAGAAACGAGCTTTAAACCTCGAGACTGGTCTCTCTGGATAAAAATGTAATTGCGTGCGCCTGGTTTGCACAGTGGTTACCTGCAGATCATGAATAACTGTCCTTTCAGTGCACTGTCTCAGACTTCACTTACCGCATTTCCCCCTCTGCCCCCATCAGGCGGCTGGGATGGGGAGAGAGAGACCCCCAACACGGGCCCTTCTCCCATCATCAACATCAAGAAGGAGAAACGGGAAACTGAGGAGGAGACCAAGGAGATCTTGCGCATGCTGGAGAGGGACAATGTGAGGCACTTAAGCGCACTGTCCCTTTTCTTCCTTTCTACCTGTCCTTTCTCCATTGCCTTGGTCAAAATAAGTCATTGCTTATTTATGAGTCGTAACTAATGATTGTTGCTGTTTTTTTTTTCCTGTAATGTACTTTAGAGTAATGGCAAAGGCACACAATTTTAAGTGGTGCTGAGATCAGGCATTCCTCAGATTTGATTTTGTCTCCTTCCCCTCTAACTTCTCAGTTCCTGGATGATCCCAACTTGCACAGTGACCTGAAAAGCTGTCCAGTTCAGCTGCCCCTAGCTGTGTCTGGATGGACCTTCAAGGAGGAGCTGAGCGAGGACACGCAAAAGGGGAGCCTCAAGCTTAAGAGCATAAAGAAGGAAGAGGAGGTGGACGGCATGGAGGTGGAGGAGGAGGCAACCAGAGTGAAACGTAAGCTTTTATGGAAATCATTGATGCAAGAAAACTGAAAAATTCTCCCAAGTCAATATTTTCCCAGACTTAATATCCATAATAATAGGTCGTAGTGATAACTAGTCATTATTAATAAGGTTTATGACAACAGATTTACGAAATGAACAGGTTTACTCTAATTTCATGTACTCGTGTGAAAGTGATCTTGAACAGCTGGAGCGGTTTGTGTCCTGATGGTTTGTCCTTTGCCTGCTGCCTCTTCCTCTTGACTCCCGGTCTCTCTGCAGCGAAAGATGAGCCGCCCCTTGTCCAGGAAGTGAAGAAGGGGGAACGTTCCTTTAAGCCCCCACCGCTGCCAGAACCCCAACCACTGCCAGAACTGCTGGAAGCCTTTAGCCGGTGCAAAGAGGAGGAACTGTTTTTTGTGCAGCTTCCTGACACTTTGCCGGGGCAACCGCCCACAACTGAGAGCAGGCCGGTCAAGATGGAGGTGCAGTCTGCTGATGGCCAGTCGATGCTTTTAAAAACAGAAAACAGTCAGGTAGGTAGAGGCACCCTATACGATACATTGTTCTTGGAGGTTTGCAAAGTAAGAGAATGACTCGTGTGTGTGTGTGTGTGTGTGTGCGCACGTTTTCTTCTCTCCATCCTACCCTGCCTGTAGGAAGAGCAACAGGAGGACAACTGCTGTCTGAAAAACCTGCACGAGGGCCCGGTGGGCCGACTGCTGGTACGGAAGTCCGGCCGGGTGCAGCTAGTTCTCGGACAGATCACTCTGGACCTTACGCTGGGGACCTCTTGCTCCTTTCTGCAGGTGAGTTCTCCACACAGTCTGAATACTGATATACAATTGAAGAAAACAGATTGACACTTTTAATGAAAACCAATTTTTTTTATTACATTTATATAAAAACATATTTATGTATTCTTTTGTAATGATTCAGCAGTGTTGTAAATGTCTGGCTTTTGCTGATTTGGGACGTGGTCGTGTCTCCTCAGGAGTTAGTGTCTGTGAGCACAGAGGGCAGGACCGGTGACCTTACTGTATTGGGCCATGTCAAGCACAAACTGGTCTGTTCACCAGACTTTCAAGCTCTGGTGGAGAACAGGGCTTGAGAAGATGAGGAGCACCACTGTGCATGCTGCTGGGGGGGGGGGGGCTGCACACTGCACACTGACCCACAGTACCCTGCTGTGTACGATTCCTCACAGATTTATCGCTGTGTGCTCTGTCTTCCTGGAATTGAAACCAGGGAACTTGATTTGCTGCTCTGCATTTTTATGAAATGATGGGCATTCAAGCTGCTGACATACTGACAGTCACATGAACACAGTGTGTTTAATTCTGTGCAGTAAAGCTGTGTGTCTGTATGGCCTTATTTGGGCTTTCTTGGCATTGATTTTATAAAAATATTGCTTTTTAAAATTAATACTAAAAATACTGTGCCAATTTTTGTTGTTTGTTTTCCCGGAGCTTGATCCACACCGGACATGTTTTTGTCCCGTATGGTGAGGAGACGTGCCTTGTGTGTAACCTTGAGATTGGATTTTTTTTGGTGTTTATTCGTCTTTCAAAATACTAGTGAGATCTACAAATGAGTGCCTAACATCACACAGAGTATTCCAGATAAACATTCTAAAATACTCCCTGCCTCCATATGCAACATGTGCCCGTTGGTTTGACACTAGTGAGAAGGTTGCCAAGGAAATTGTCCAGAATTTCACCTGCATAGGTAGATTTGGTGCAAATGTAAATAAGACTAATTTGTTAGTTGTAATCTTAATAAATGTTATAGAGAATTATCATGTGGTAGTATTTTCACATATACCGAACACCTGAGGCCTGGACAGAGGCTCCATCACTCTGGACCCCCATCTGACATCCCCCACATTGTTTTAGGCTAGACAGTTGTGCCACTCCACAGTGTGACATGAAGCAAAATGCTTCAAATTCCTTTTTTTTTTTTAAAAAAAAAGATATTTAAAATATTTGCTCAGTTCTGTATAATCTTGAAGTTTAATGTGCACAGTTGAATCTCTTAAAATCCCCAATGTAGCCCAAGTTTTTCAACGAATGGTACACGTGGATTGATTTTGTTCTGTACTGAAAAAAATAATTTTGGGGGGGAAACGAGTCGTTCTAAGTTTTCTGCTGTGTTTGTGTTGAAAGTGCCTCTTACCTGCGGGCCGAATCTGTAGCTCCCAAAGACCGCAATACTCGGCCTGGGCGCCAGAGGGCAGCGACGTCCTCGGATGCATAACGGAGGCTTGAGTTTACGTTATGAAGATGCTGCTGCAGTTGGAATTAATTCATGGAATTGACCGACTACATGCATGAATTAAATAAAGTATGAATACCTCGACAGTGGTTTGGTCTTCTTAATATTTCTGTATGCCAAGCTGTATTTTTAAACGTGCTTGATACACGACGGTGGCGGACATAAAAATGTACTGGGATTTACCTTGTGACAGAAAGATTGCCGGTTTATGTTTTAGGGGGACGACGAACGAGGCGGTGCATCTGAAACCTTAAACTGTGCAAACAGACATTTTCGAGACACGTTCCTGTCACGGTGTTTATTTCGCAGCGGCTGCGCCGCCGCGGCTCGTTCGGCCGTCAAATATTCCCGCCGAGAGGCGTCACTGCGGTCTCGCGCGGGGAGCGCGTGCGAGGGGGCGCTGTCTGTGCGCGCGACTCGCTGCCGGGGAAAGCGCTGTTAGCGGCGCGGAGCGGAACGGAGGCCGCGCGGCAGACAAAGGCTGAGCACGCGGGCGCTCGCGACGCCGCCGCACAGCGTGTAAGTAGTGCGAGGGAAGCTCGAGGCGGCCGTTCGGCGGGCTGTGCACGCGCCCGGGATATGGCCGCCGTCCGGAGCAGCTGTGGGACAGAGACGTGAACGACGCCCGAAATACTGCCGTGTGGCTCGATGGAGCGGCACCGCGCCGCACTTTCGTTTGAAATTTTTGCTACAGTTACTTGTGTGCTCCTGCAGAAATCATTTTGGCTCGGTTAACTTTTTCAAATGATGAAATACGAGGATTAGTTTATCCGAGTTTTTGCTCACAGCTGTTCGCCCGTCTTTCCGCTATTAGCTCGCTAAGCTAAGTGAGGTCGACCGCCGAGAAGAAACCAGCTGCTTGAGACTTTGTTCCTGTATTAATAGTAACATTGATAGTGGGCCGTTACTTGCCTCATTTATGTATTATTATTTTTAGTATTGTTGTTATTAATCTGTGTGAAGAGTTCTGTCGGAGTCCAGTGAAGACACATGGCTATGGCCTTTAAAACGGTCCTGTACAGATTAACCCTTTAGAGAGAGACGGGAAATGGTCACCGCACCGTACTATTATTATTATTATTATTATTATTATTATTATTATTATTATCATCATCTTCAACCCGGTTCTGTCTTTCCTTCTCTTGTCGAATGTGCATAACAGGAAGGACGTATTTAAGTTGTTGGGAATTTTTTTCAGGGCTCTGAGTCTGGAGATGTCTGTCCCGGGTGGCACATTGATATGGTAGTAAAATCACTGCCATGTGGAGCTTTTCTGACCTCCACAGTACTGATCCCAGTTTTACAGGTGGACAGTCTGAATTAATGGAACCAGGCTGTGCAGTTTGGCCTGTTTTCCCTTGATGAATTTAGTGTTTTTTTTTTAACTTGTATTTTGCAATACGGTTTAGCGCCTGAGAAACTAGTGCAACAGTAAGCCATGCATTTTGCATGGCACCATGTAATGTTTTGGTTTGAGCTGCTGCATCTGGATGACATCCCACATCCTGCTATTGCACCCTTGACCAAAGTAGAAGCGAATCAGGACTCATACTTTGTTGAAGAGCTACTGCAGCAGCAGGGAGTAGTGCTAACTGGGGTCACAACGCCATGTGTTATTTACTTAGCTGACACCTTTGTCCAAGGCATCATACAGAGCAATTTTGGGACCAAGGGTACTGTACTGTAGGGTGAGTGGGATTCAAACCCAGGCTTTTCATTTTGCAAAGTGACGGCACTCTAACTACTACTCCAGCAGCTTGCGTTGATGATTTTCTGTCTCTTCTGGTTTTAATTCAGAGCTATATTTGTGAACTATTCTGTGCTAGAGAGAATTTTGTGCTTTTGCTGCTGTTCAGTGTTTTGTTTGTAAGCTGGACGGTGTTTCTGCTTGCACTCAGTGACAATTTGGGCTTATTCCACGTGCTGGACCCCCTGTCTTATAAAAAGAAGCAGATAATGCATATGAAGACTGTGAGAGGCTTCTTGAAGACATATGGATAATTGTTTCTTTTGTCATACAGTATATTTTGTGTAAGACGTTACTGTCCTCTCTTAGCGAGCTGGTCTTTTTTTGGGCTCTTCGAACTATATGGGGCGGCTTGACTCTAGGCCCTTATTATGTCATCTTCGTATGAAGTTGTCGTATAGTGTTGTTTACACTTACAGTATCATCTTCCTACAAGTGATTAAAATCATTAAGTGTTTTTGTTCCTTTCAGTGCCGACTTGTTCTCATCAAGTTCAGGATTAACCTTTAGTGGAATTGTCAGACGTATGGTCACAAGTTAAAGTCTTTAACCACTGTGTTGCCTTGGGATCTGTAGCACTTTATTTGTCTGACTTCTGTTGTTTGTTTCATTGTTTTGCTAAGCAACCTCCCCAGACACAACGCAAAAGGCACTCTGACTCCTGTTTGGAAAGTTGCATTCTGCTGAGGTCGCTGCAGGAAAACATCTGCTCTTGTAATCACAGGAGTATTTTTTTTGGACATAATACAGCCAATGCTTTGCTTTTTCCAGGCAGTGCAAGGTCTTGTCTCTCTCGAAGCTGGAAGACTCTTCACCTCACCTGTCTCCTCCTGACTGATGCACATTTTGGATCTTCCTGCTGGAGCTTAAATGATTAATGGGTCTAAATGATACTCTACCAAATACCAGGAAGAAAGACTCTCATTAACACTTAGCATTAATTGGAATACATGTATTCGCATCTGTCAACGATGACAAGACATGTTTTGACCCAGGTTATTCTTTCATGAGGAGATGGGAATGTGGTCAGTGTAAATAAAGCAAGGGGCAGCTGCTGTGTGGAGATAAACCTGATACTCCTGTCTTCAGGAAGAACTCTCGGAATGCTCGTCGCGGCTGCAACCAAGTTCTCTTCTTCTAGAAGGAGCAGCCTGTTTCCCAGATATCGTCACAAGGGTGCTGCTCCGTAGAAGGTTGAGGAGACTGAGGCCGTAGACAGGACACAAGGAAGGGAGGGGGACGTGCATTCAACAAATTAAAAAAAGTTAGACAAGGAAAAGCCCTACCTTCCCACTATTGGCCAGAATGGGCTGGTTTCTCCTCCCCTTCGACAACCTGCTCTGCATGCTTTTGGGCATCTCCTTCACTGTGTGGTTCACTCTGCTGCTGGTCTTCATCATCGTGCCTGCCATCTTCGGTGTGTCCTTTGGCATCCGCCGTCTCTACATGAAGACATTGCTCAAGGTCTTTGAGGTAAGCAGTGGCCATGTTCCCACCTATGTCTGGTTCCCCCCAATATGTACACCAGGATGGGTCTCAATGCTGAACAAAAACTTCCGAGATTCATGTTCTTCTACTCCCGTTCTCTCTCAAAACAGTCACCCAAAAAGTTTCCACAGTCTCCCAACACCCCCTTCTGACTTTGTCGGACTGTGGTACTGAATATGGATGCTTTCAAAGTTAACCAGCAATTATTGGCGTTTTTCAAACCACTGAATTACTTAGGAATTAGTGCTATTAATGAACACGCTTTAAAATGTTTAATTCCTTGTCTTTGCGTAAAATGCAGTCAGTCAGTTCTTGCATAGTAAGTGTGCCTTAGAAACTGCCTGCAGTACTGTTACATTATAGTGTGTGGTGCTGTTGCTGAGTGTGTGTGTAAGAAGTAAACAAGCAGCCTGTTAAGTGCAGGTTACTTTAGGTCATTGGCTGTTCCCAGTGATGGTGGCTGCTGCGGTGGGTGGTACGTCACTTTGTGGCCTGTGCTATAACAATAAGGTGCACTTCCTTCCTGCTCTAATACAAGGAGCCTCGTCTTGTTTACCCATCAGGAAGTGATTGCAGCGGAGCTCCTGCAAAGAGCCAGAGACCAGCCAAGGGGTGGCCTGTAATGAGAGGATTACGCAGTCCATCTTCTCAGCCATCACTGTTTAATCCTCACAAATGAGGAAGAAGCCTTTTAAAGTAACAGATTTGCTGGCTCACTACCGGCTTTTCTTTCATTTAGTTACTTTAGACAGCCCTGTTAAGATTGATTGGTTATAAATAATCAGCATGACAAATTAAATGTGAAATAAATAACCATTTCATATTTCACATACATTTCTGGACTGAAGCATTTGTGAGCAGAAAGACACTTTTTTAAAGGACCTTTAGCCATTTTTGCATGTGAAATCTAAGTCATCAGGCTGTATCAGCGTTACTTTGGCTTTATTCGAGAGGTTCCGAAATGTCACGTCATGATCATCCAGCATCTAGATTTAGCACATAATGGTTGAGACCTCCATATGATGATAAACTTGTTCTAAATAAGTTTTGAACGGTAATTGGAGACCTTCAAGACTGGTGGAGGGATGGAAGCTGTTGTCTGTAGGGTCATCTGTTGTTTATAGAGCAGTCCAGGAGTCAGTAGCTGTGGCCGAAGACCAACATGCTTCGCCTGCAGAACGGCATCAGCTGAAACTGGAGAAGGTCATCTCCTGTTCCCATGTTTCCAGTAGTGGCTTTTGGCTGCTCAGTGGCTTCCTCTTAAGCACGTGGATCTCGTATGGGTACTACACGCGACATAGCAAATGCCAAGGGCTGGTGGAACCCTCAGATACATCCTGAAGGCCCCCCCCAGGCATACAGATGCCATGTTAAATGTAAATAATTTCATTGTTCATATTGTTGGCGTATAGTCACTACTTTTTTATAAACAAAAAGATACCAGTACATTAATCGGTGGGGGGAAAAACTGTCCTTATGAACAGTTTTTTTTCTATAAAAAAACTGATTTCCTTGATCTTGATCCCCAAAAAAAAGAACCTGTCTCTGTGAGCTTTGTAACTTTTGCTTTTCTGGGTTTGTATGTCCCACGAACACTTCGAAATTGTATGTATAGCGCTGTCGAAAAAGGAAGAATTTTACTGTCATGTTTTTAATCAGCAGTACGTATACCTAACAAAAAATGTGACATATGCTGTGTATGCAGAGTTGTGAAATGACTTATCAGTCAGTTTCGATGAGTTCTGCTTTCAAAAGATTACAGCGGTGTGTGTGAAGTAGGCCCTGGCTCCTGTTTGGTCTGAAAACTAGTTTTCCAAAGAAACCTAAAGAGGTACTTAGCAGATGCCTCTAGGCAGGGCTTTTGGAAGCCCTGATGTGACATGAACGGAAACTAAGAATAGAAGTGTGGAGTATCTTTAGAAGAGGATAGCCACATTAAGGCACAGGAGGTTTCATTCTAGTGTGATGATGCAGCTCTTCTCATAAAAGAGTGATGGCGTGAGACACCAAAGAGGAGATTGTAACCAGGTAGTGAACAACCCTGGCAAAACAGCTAAGCAGGGTTGTGACCTAGGGGCCTGTTACTGTACCCTCTAGTTAAGGCACTTCAGTATACATGTGCAAAAAATATGAATTTGTAAGCCATGTTGGCTCTAAATATGTGCTAAGGAGCCAAGTGATTAATCCCATGTGTTAAGACTTTACCTGTAAATGTGAGAAGGTGCCACTTGACCCACCGAAACCGACAAGGCTACGGTGCTATGGCACCCACTGAACTGTCTTAATTTTTCTCCCCTTACCATTGATCTATGTAGCAGACTGCTTGTCTCTCCCTCTGTCAAGAGCTGTTGTAGCATGAAAGTCTGAGATAAAGTGTCCTCACAACGTGCAGCATGCCACAGTAAGGGAAAATGGGTAATAAGCGTGCGTCTTTGAATCAAGGGTGAATAAAGGTCCACGGGTGTTGAAGTGCAGACGCAGTCCGGTGTGTGAGTGCAGTGTGCCTGCTGCTATCTGTGTACCACTTCCTTCCTGTGCACACACTCCCCTGGTATGGTTCCTCATTGTTGTATTCTGCTGAGAGCGTATGTGTTCCACTGCCCCACGAGACTTGTCAGTCTCATGTGACGTCGCCAATAAAAAAGACCAATGTAAGGGAGTGCGGAGAGTGGGGCGCTAGGGAGCAGCCTGTTGAATGATGTTTTGAGGATTGGACTGCTGAGAGAAGTTATGCAATGACCTCTGTGGTTACGTAAAGGGCCTTCTTCCGCTTGGGTGAAGAGTCGAACCGCTGTGGGGCAAGGCAGAGGTGGTCTTCTGGCTCTTCTCCTTGTACACTTCTGTTTGCCCGATAGAGCTAAAACTCTGCACACTTTTAACAGTCTGACTAAAGAAGAATCACTGGCCTTTTGCTGCTTTTTTTCCCAACAAAGTGGGACAAAGAAATCATGTTTTTTGCTTTCTTACGGAAGCGGGAATTAGCCTTTGAATTTGTTCTGCAAGTACACTGAAGAAATTACAGGGTAATCTAGTGTACTATAGGTTAACTGTACTACAGAATTGGCAAATGGAAAAAGTTCACAGCATTATTTATTAGATTGGTGGGAATCTTTCTCCAGAGCACCATACAATGTTAGGTTTATATGACAGGCTAATTACAATAATTTACCCACTTGTACAGAAATGTATTGTTCCTACATAAGTTCAGTTTAAATCCTGTTCTCAAAGGACATTGTAGTTTGAAAATTGATTCAAACCCAGGTCCTCCATTTGCAAAGGAATGAGTCTAACCACTATGCTACCTGCTGCTGCCCCCTTGGCATCTTCACTTAACTGGATCATTGTGAGCAGGTTGTTGTTTTTGCTGATAGATTTCTATTCCAGTGCAGAGGTGGTACACAGTTTTCCTAGCTGCAGCGACCACAGTCCATATGGGTGCCGAGCATTACAGGCTCCTGGAAGCATCCACGGAACCTCCACAGGGCCACAGCTGGGGACAGTCGAGGTCACTTCTTTAAATAAGCTTCAGTAACGAGAAGGAAGGAAATAATTAGTTTCGTGATACCAAGAAAAGAATGTAGACTGACATCAAGCTGAGCTGTGACTTTTAGACAGCACTTAATGTGGTAAAAAGCTTCCAAAGCGCTTTGTCTAAGTAATGAAATTTATGTTTTTCTTTTTTCCTGTGCAGTGGGCAACACTGAGGATAGAGAGGGGAGCCAAGGAGAAGAACCACCTCATCTACAAGCCCTATAGCAATGGTTCGTGGACCTGTATGAGCCTTTCTCTTCATTTGTAAGATTTGTCCACTTCAGGAAAGCAGTACGAAACTGATAAAATCTAACGAGTGTTCTGTGAAACTGGTCTGTTTTGACATTGATCAAAAAATGCAGTTTCCTGTGAACTTGGAAAATAACAGAACTCCTGTGTATCAGTTAAACAGTGGCTGCATGGCAGTCCAGTGTTTCCCAAAAAATAATGCAATTGCTGTTTTGTGCTTGCAATTGTAATATGAGATGTAAGGCTTTACTGAGTCCTTTGCTCTTTTTTTTGCATTTGTCCTTATTAACCTGAGCTAATAAGAACATAAGAACTATGTCTTGGATTTTGGGTCAAATGTTCAAAGCAGTGCACTGTTACAAGTGTATCATCTGCTGCATAGATAAGTTTAATATATAACAACTTATGAGTTTCAGTTGTCCATCTTTTCTCAGATAGTACTGAAATTTTAGCCACTGTCTTGAAAATCCACAGTTATGACTGCATTATGTTTATTTGTGTGTGAGAGGGAGAAAGAAGAATCACAAATAGGTCTCAGTCTTCCTCTGCCCCCACCGATGGCTCTTTAGGTATCATTGCAAAGGAACCCACGTCGTTGGAGGAGGAAATCAAGGAGATTCGGCGCAGTGGCAGCAGCAGAGACCTGGGTGCCACCTCCCAGGAATTTGAGATGTCAGACATCTTCTACTTCTGCCGACGCGGTGTAGAGAGCATCATGGATGACGAGGTGACCAAGCGTTTCTCCGCTGAAGAGCTGGAGTCGTGGAACCTGTTGACACGGAGCAACTACAACTTCCAGCACATCAGCTTGCGGCTCACTGTGCTGTGGGGGCTGGGTGTGCTCGTCCGCTATGGCTTCCTGCTGCCACTCAGGTCAGCGTGGCATACAGCTTTCATGGGAGGGGGTTACTTTTTAAAAATTCACGTACTTGGCTTTCAGAGTACCCTGTGATGGACTGCCAGTCCCGTCCAGGGTGTAGTTTCATAGCCTAGCACCTAATGATTCTGGGGTATGCTCCAGACTGCCGTGATCGTGAACAGGATAAAGCGTTTCATAGTTTTCACAGTTCATATTTTGTACTTCAGCATTCTATATTTAGGTTCTGTGATTATATATATATATATATATATATGCATGCTTGTCCTGTTAGTCAGAGATTTCCTGTCTGTGGCTGTTGAGGTTGTTGTATGATCAATGCTGGGAGTTTTGCTAATACACACTGAGGCATACTCGTTTAGTATTAGACTTAGGGTGCTGCTGAACCAGGCCAATCCTGGATTGCTGGTACAGATGAGGTAATAAGACGGATGAATGGAAGAGCCAGTCAATCAAGAGAGTCCCTTTACAGGGTGAGGCAGACTGTTCTGTTTGCTGCAGCCTTGACCTCATATACCTTTAGTCTCATCACACTGAAATGTGTCCCGTGGACTTCTCAAAATACCTGCTTTTCTCACTTTGGCCGGAGATAATGTAAAGCTGTACTGAATATCCACAACCGGAAGCCATCAAAGGATTTAGTTTAGGATTAGGCCAGAGAGGCATCCTGTGTTAACCTACATTCCTTATTAGTGCAGGGACAGTTAAAAATGGATGGTGGATGTCTGCAGTTGAGTTGTGTCGAGCTTTAAATACATATAGAAACCCACAACTTCAGCAGCATCCAACACTGTAGAAGGTCCAAGTGCATTAATTACACAACTGGGTTTTCTGAAGGACTAGTACTTCCTAATCCACGTCACAACAGTTGCTTACAGTGCTTAAGACTAATACATTTTTAATATTATCTTATTTTCTCATAAGACTGCATCCAGGATAGATACAAAATTTCTGCTGAGTTGACTACTGTACTTTGTTGTGATTTCGCCTTGATGAATTATGTCCTTTGCAAGAGACAGTCTAGTCAACAATTACACATGGCATTGTTTATTTCCCCTGCATTAAGCCTCCGTAAGGCATATTCCATATCGATTTCCTGACAGAGTGACGTTGGCCTTCACCGGAGTGAGTCTGCTTGTGATCCTTGCCTCCATAGTGGGATTATTGCCCAACGGGAGGTAGGTTGCCTTTGGCAGCTGTCTTTGAATGACCGAGTGAAACTACTAAATACTTTACATTTTCCTAACTTATAACTCTGACCTGACCTGTATTCTTTTTCTTTTTCCGGAGGATGAAGAACTTCCTCAGTGAGAAGGTTCACCTGATGTGTTACCGGATATGCGTGCGGGCTCTCACCGCCATTATCACCTACCATGACAGGTGAGCATCTGAAGCAGAAACAGTTGATGCTGGCAGGTCACCTGTAAAGAAAGGCTGTCATACATAGTTTTTTTTGGGCACAATTTGAAACATTTTGCAGGATTTATATCCTGAGTAGAAGGGCTAAATAAATAACACATTTCTACAATGTTTTTAAAGGATTTCCTGAAAGACATACTATGACAGAATTAACTAAATATTAATGGCACTGCCAGTCTTTTTAGTTTCACAGCTGGCACAGGAAATTTGTTTTTTATTAATTTTATTTGTAAGTACAAAGTCACATTTCCCTCCAAGATTCCATTCAGTGGAAGACTGATAATACAGACCTACCTTCATTTATTCATGCTGCAGGTTTGGGAAAAATCTTGGATCAAGCCAGAATAAATTTAAAATAACTAAGATTTTTTAAGATGTATTCATTTTGGGCTTCATTAACAATAAAACCATAAAACGAATTGAAAATGAAATTGAAAGAAAGTAAAAATGTATTGTTTCCACAAACACAAGACACAAGTTGTACACACTATTGAATTAATGTGGTCTTTCACTCCTGGCCTCCTTGGTTGCGTTCTGCTGTCACCCAGAGGCTGCACTCATTCTACAAACAAAATATTTCAGTAAATAGGTAGGTGTAGAAATTATAGTTAAAAAAAATACTAATGATAAATGATTAAACTAGAAAATTTTGTTCAAAATGTGTAACTCAGTTGTTGGCAGAAGAAAACAGCATAGACATCCCACCAAAACTAATGTCATCAAATGGGTGACTGTAGGAACAAATGAACGGTTTATGTCCCACTTTAGACAAAAGTAATTTTGTATCCACTTTTTCAAATGAGTGAAATGTGAAGCTTTAGACTTTGTCGCTGCTGCCCGATTAGCTGTGTTGTCGTGTTCATGTCGTGTTCATGTTTCCACCTGGAATTTGCATTTATCCAGATAGACAAGCTTAATAAAGGGATTATGTAAGGGTGATCCATCCATTATCCTTAACCATTTATCTTGGTCAAGGTAGGATGGCAATAATATCTGTAATTTTACAGAGAATAAATTCCCTTACAATTTGCCCTGGTATGCTGATTGTTGGCTATTTGTTCATCTACTTAGAAGAATTAACAGCTTCTTTTAAAGGCTGAAAGGAAACCCAAACCTATTATTCTATGAAAGGTATTCTATGAAGGTTCTCCACCAAAATCTGGTGCAGCAGGATGCTGGCATTTATTTTAGTTGCGCCCATTAAAACCCAGCCTCATTAGCCCTGTTTGCTTATACATTAAAAGCTTAGGAAAATTATGACTGAGGGCTGAATACAGAAACATGCTGGAGGACTGAGGCTATTCAGAGTGCTGTGGGGAATGTTACGTGAAGTGGAGTCCAACCCCACAAAATGTTGGTTGTATCACTGATTCCCCCCCCCCCCCCCCCGTATTTCTTCCCTTAATTTAGTGAGAATAAGCCCAAGAATGGTGGAATCTGTGTTGCGAACCACACCTCACCCATTGACGTCATTATCTTGGCCAGCGATGGCTGCTATGCTATGGTAAGATCTTTGTATTTATGCTGGGAGTCCTGCTGGACAGACTGTAAACTGCTTCTGTATGTGTCTCAGCCCCTTCCTTTTGTAGCAGAAAGCACATGCTAATGCTGGACCTGGTTGACTTGATCATTTACTGATTTGCATTCTTGTGTATTGATAAATAAAAATTAGCAGAAAGGATTGGAGCCTCCTGTTTCACATGTGTGCTTTTGAAGTTTTGTCTATTTGTGTTTGGAATGGTAATGCTGAAGTGTTTATGAACTGTCCTTCCAGGTGGGTCAGATTCATGGAGGGTTGATGGGTGTCATCCAGAGGGCAATGGTGAAGGCCTGTCCACACATTTGGTTTGAGCGCTCTGAGGTCAAAGACCGTCACCTAGTGGCCAAACGGTAACACTGTCGTCTGATCTTGTGATCTCATGCACTTTTAATTCTTTGCATTGTGAACACCTGTAAGCCAAATTATAAGAAAGTGTTTACAGTGGTGCTTGAAAGTTTGTGAACCTTTCATTACTTTCTATATTTCTGCATAAATTTGACCTAAAACTACATCAGATTTTCACACAGGCCTAAAAATAGATAAAGAGAACCAAATCCAACAAATGAGTCACAAAAATTAGGCTTTCTCGTTGCAATCCTGCCATGCAAACAATTGTTGTTCAGTGTTCTCCTGATGGTGGACTCATGAACATTAACATTAGCTAACGTGATAAAGGCCTTTATTTGCTTAGAAGTGACCTCGCCATGCCTCGCTCTTGGCGTGATCTTTGTTGGTCGACCAATGGTCTTGAATTTCCTCCATTTGTATACAGTCTGTCTGACTGCGGACTGGTGGAGTCCAAACTCTTTGGAGATGGATTTGTGACCTTTTCCAGCCTGATTGTGCATCAACAACTCTTCTGAGGTCCTCAGAAATCTCCTTTGTTTGTGCCATGATACACTTCCACAAACGTGTTGTGAAGATCAGACTTTGATAGATCCCTGTTCTTTAAACAAAACAGGTCAACCACTCCCATCTGATTGTCATCCCATTGATTGAAAACACCCGACTCTTAATTTCACCTTCAAATTATCTGCTAATCCGAAAGGTTCACAAACTTTTCCCACTCAAGGATATGTGTTATTGGATCATTTTTCTCAATAAATAAATAAATATCCATGTCTAATTTTTTTGACCCATTTGTTTGATTTGGTTCTCTTTATCTACTTTTAGGACTTGTGTGAAAATCTGATGTAGTTTTAGGTCAAATGTATGTAGAAATACAGAAAGTTCTGAAGGGTTCACAAACTTTCAAGCACCACTGTATCCCCATTTTACCCTGTCTCTCGTGCTGTGCTTGCTGGATAAACTCTGGACCTCTGTGATCGTGCACTGGACAAGCTAGACACATTTTTATTATACAATATGTTGGGGTTGTCATTGTAATGCATAAAACACTTTTTATTTAACTATTTTAATACATTTAGTCGACTTATTTTTCATCCAGGAACCAGCTGTGCTGTGTTGTTCTGATTTGCTGCTGCTGTAAAGGACATTACTTTATCTCCTACTGTGTAGACTGAGCGACCACGTGGAGGACAAAACTAAACTGCCCATCCTCATTTTCCCTGAGGGTAAGTCGTTTCAGAGATTTGCGATCCTGCCCACAGTTTTCCTGGTCTTTTCTGGGGCTGTTTAATTGTCTACTTCAAGTGTCCTGCTCTGAATTTCTGCAGTAAAATGCGTTTTTTTCAATTGCATTCTTTATTTTCACAAATCCTACACTGCTGTTAGCACTTTCAATTTCGGAGAATTATTATACCTGATGAAAATGTCAATGTGTGACTACTAATGCTTTCCTCAGGCACCTGCATTAACAACACTTCTGTAATGATGTTCAAGAAGGGCAGCTTTGAGATTGGTGCCACTGTGTACCCTGTTGCCATCAAGGTAGGAGGCCACCGTGTCAGCGCTGTGCCACCCCACGCAAACCTCCCCATCTCTAACTGGGCGTCCGTGTTTTTGCTGTCCGCAGTATGACCCACGCTTTGCTGATGCCTTCTGGAATAGCAGCAAGTTTGGCATGGTCAATTATCTCCTGAGGATGATGAGCAGCTGGGCTGTGGTGTGCAGTGTGTGGTACTTGCCTCCTATGAGTCGAGAGGTGGGCAGCTGTGCACAAACCAACTCGTGCAATTGTGGTGTCTCTTCCTGTCTCAAATGCACATACAAACACCACATTGTCACCGCTCAGGGCCCCCGCCTAGGTGCACGGGCATGTAATGAGGTTTTGTCTAGATGCCGATTTGAATATGAAATACAGCTTCGGCGAGGGTCTTTGAATGCGCTCATGCTCTTTCCATGTGGCTCATGGCTTTTGTTAGTGTTGTGCCCTCTGGGGGTGCCTTCCAGAGTGGATGGCAGAACTCTATTTCCCTGTCAAATCAACCCAGGTTAAAAAGAATGCAAATGATCTGTTGGTGTTTGCTTTGGGACCATGCAAATGTTGCTGTACCTCGAGAGCATTTCCAAATCAGTGCTCACCAGTGGACAGGGTCAGTGCTAGGACAGGTGCTTGGGGTTAACCCGTACAGGAGCAGTTTACACTGAGCCTGGTTGCGGCGTCTTTTCTTATGAATAGTAAGATGACAGATAAAGGTATGTAATGGAAAATGTATCTACTATAACTAGTGACAGAATGTTGTTTATACATGTTCTATACATATATATTTGGCACTGAAGTGTGAAATGAAGTGGTGCCATAACAGTTACAACATTTTCTATGATAATGTTTTGTTTATAAGGTTAGACAAGTAATGTTATTTTTCTTTCAAGAAAAACCTTGCTTTGCGTCTGCCTACAGTCAGCCTGGCCTGACAGGTTATTTTTCACTTTAGGGAAAGTCGCCTAGAACCACTTACTTGGAATTAGTTGAAGAGATAAAAAAAAATATATATTTTAAGTCGCACACTGTAAACACCAGTGAACCAGCTGAATGGCCAACATTCTCCTGTCGGTGATATAAAGGTTTCTTATTTACAAAACCTGTCATCATCCAAGCTCTGGTTTTGCTCAAACTAAAAGCAAAAATATAAATGTCATATCACAACTGCAAGCTGCGCGTAACTCAGCGTTTGTGGAGTTACTCTGAGTGTGGCCTTTGGATCGGACAATGTTAGGAAAAAACAGGATTAATCTGATTCTAACTTGTATCTGAGTAACATAAATGTTAGACTAGAGGATGTAAGAATGAGCAGAAATGCTGGCTTGGTGTAAACTCTTCCACTCCATACCAAGCATGTTAGAGTTTGTTCTCTAAATTTGTCATTAGATTATATGTAAAATTTTTAAAATGCTCTACAGTTGCAAATGTTTAGTATAAACGTTTTGTTTTTATGAATATTTTATTGTGCAGTTCTTAAAAGGGTTTTAAAAGTAACTGCACAAAAGCCCAGTAGTTCTACTGTACACACAAAAAGTATGTTTTTAAATTGTTTTAATATCTGAACAAAGCATTCTTTAATATTTTCACAATAAACAAAAAAAATGTCAATTTAAGGATTGTGCTGTAGCACAGATAAAGCTCAGTTCTGCAATATTGGGGAAAAGGCAAACCGGCCTCGCTGCCCAAAACGTGCATTTGCTTTGCAGATCAGAGACGCGTTTAGAGAAACGCCATGACAGGACGCCAGCGTGTTGTGCCGGGCCACTTTCACACCCTTTATTTTATTGCCTGGCAACCCAAACTTGACTTTACAGTTGAATTCTTTTGCTTCTCATCAGGATCCCATATCTCCAGACATTCTCAGCTATCTATGTTTCTGTAGGGCCTCTGTTCTTTTTGTGTCTTTCTCACCCGCTGTCTTACTACTTCACTCTCTCATGTGCGCACACACGTATTCCCACACGGGAGGTCTCTCAGAAAAACCTTACTGCGGACATTTTTGGAAGTGGTGGCAGTTCAGAAATAATTTGTCTCACTCTGTTAAATGAAATATCTTGAGAATTTGTTTCCGTTAAAGTTCCTCCATCACTCTCTGCCTGTGTAACAAATGTACTGCTTCCCCAAGTGCCCCATATTCTGCACCCCTCTTCTGTATTTTCAGATTTATATAAAACGTGTATTTTCACGGACAGAATTCTGTAACCCTATGTGTTAAAAGTTTTGAATTTAAAAAATGTGCTTTTTTTTTCTTTTTTCTTTTTGGTCACAATGGCTGTCCTCCGTGTTCAGGAAGGAGAGGATGCAGTGCACTTTGCCAACCGAGTGAAGGCTGCTATCGCCAGACAGGGAGGTCTCGTGGATCTGCTGTGGTGAGTTGGATGTAGGAAAGCATACCATGCAGGCATCAGTGTCTGCAGTAAATTGCACACACTCTCTCAGTAGTTCTGCTTATGTTACGCAGACAAACCAGTCTCAGGAATGTGTATCCACATGTTTCTTACACCTAAATCCCAACACTGAAAGACTTTGCTCATGACTCATGTTTCTGTCACCCGTGCATTCATTTCCTTGTGCATCCACCATTTATTCTCAGATGTTATAAGCCCTTCTTAAGGCTGTGAAATTCCAGCAGGTTTATATGTCTTTGCCTCACACGCCTCAGCAGTGGCTGCTTTACTGCTCTTCATCAGCCTGCATGAGACTTCACGCTGTGGTGGTGTTCAGCACGTGGCAGTTGTGCATTTACTAATTTGAAAGGTGTTGTTATCCAGAGTGATTTAGCATTGGTTTAGAGTACACCCTCTGGTTCACAGCACCATGTCGTGTTTGTTTCCCACCCTCTTACCCGTCCACGACCGTGACGTGCCAACTGCACTTGCTCCGCTGCAGGGACGGAGGTTTGAAGCGTGCAAAGGTGAAAGATACCTTCAAAGAGGAGCAGCAGAAGCTCTACAGCAAGATGCTGGTGGGAACACAGGAGGACCGTAGCCGTTCCTGAACTGGCAGGAGGAGGAAGAATGAAGGGAGGAAAAGACAGGACTAGATACTTACCAGGAGACCAGAAGAGAAACTGTAGATGCAAACACAGCCATGTGTACTGGGGACACTGGTCATCTTATCCTGTGCCCTAACTGCTCACTCAACTAACTGGGAGAGAGGGTTGTGTCCTCTTCATCACACTTTTTGTCATAGTTTTTTATTTAAACAATGAGCCGATACAGATGACTTTTTGCAAGTGTACTGGCCTATTCTGTATTTCAGTTTTTACATTTCTTCTCACCCTGCTCAACTCGCCTCCGGTAACAAGAGAGATGTTATGCCAGGGGCTTGTGTCATGGCGCACAAGAGAAAACAATGGCCTTTCACCTGTGATGCTCAAAAGTGGTCAAGTTTTTATATTAGAAATGACTGTAATATGTTACCTCAATTTTATTTCTTTGTTTATTTAACATTGTTATTATAACATTTGTAAAGCAGTAATACACTTAGGTCAAACAAAAGACTGTTACAGGAGACAAACTGGTTCTTTTTCACTCAAAGCAGAGATGAAAGTGCCATGGGTTCTTTTTTTACTTTGTAGTTATCTGCCCTTTAGACACTTCATTGTCATTAGTTAAGGAGAAAATGGAAGACTGGCTCTTTATGCTGACATGTAAAATACAGCAATTACCTTGACAAGTGGTTTTTACAGTGATTTCAAAAGCATGTAAACACATGCACTCCTTTGTAGAAAACCTACCCTCACACACTCAAGTCATCAGCTAAATGTGTGGATGATGGAGGGGAACTTCTGAGCAGAGCTGCCTAAAAAGTGAAAAGGGTGCAACAAAACCTCCATCTCTAGTATTCCAAGACCCCGTAGTTAGCTGATCTCACAGAGGAGAAGATGGGAAAGGAAAGGTTTCATTCCTTCCGCTTTTACGGTGAAATGACACGCCTGACGTAATAAGCAGGCAGAACGCGGCAGGATGTTGTAAAGTGTGTTTCCAGTTAAAATCGTACCAGATAAAACCCTAGTGATGTATGACAGTTACAGAGGCTCAGAAGAGAGCAAGACCCAGTGTGGAAGTGAACAAGTTCCCTGCAAATTTCACAAGAACTGCCTGTTTACATTTGTCGTTGCCTTTAGTCCAATTAAACCATCCATCCACCCAGTATTGAGATGGTTACAGATCTTGTGGAGAAATCCACCACGTATTTACTGCAACTGATGACAAATTCATTTTATTACATATCAACTAGAGATCAACCCCAAACAAGTTATTTTCAGTGACGGTCTGACCGACTGGCATCAGATAACCAAAAACCCGTGTATTGAAACACAGCTAAATGGCATCGTGGGATATAAATTCAGCACTTTAAATACACATTGAGAGCAAGATCTTCTTGTGTATTTCACTGGAGATTTTCAGCAGCATTCTTTCCCACTGGCACTGTGGGTGAGGGTAACAACTAGACAAATGTATCCATTGCCGCAGCCACACATCTTTCCAGTGAAACCGGAGGTTCTTGTCTTGAACCATTGTCACCCCAGAAAAAAGCATGCGTCCCCACCCTGTCTTACTAGGAAAACTTCCAAATAAAGCTGACTGTAGAGCAGGTAAAAGGGGCTATTTTGAGTTTTCTCTCTTAAGTACTACGGTAGGGCTGTGCTATGACTGGTCAAAATGTTAGAATTTGGGTTTTGATTTACACCTTTTCTTACTGCCACCTGTGTTTGTGTATATGAAAGAAAAAAAGTGCTAAACTAAAGCTGACGTTTCTTTCCTTGCCTTTTAAAGTTACAATATCATGATCACAGAGCCAATGAACGCCGCTCCAAAGAACAGACAAACGGACTGTAGTCCCTCCAACCTAATTTAATGGTCAGTGTTTCTGTTCTGCTGGAACGACCCCCCGCCGGCGCTGTAACAGTCGCCTAGTTGGGAAAGTTAAATGTGGATGCGGACCCGAACACCGAGCTGCTGACTCGTCTGAAATTTCAATTATTCCCAGAACCGCCGATAAAATCGAACATCATTCAACACTATTATTTTACTGCATATATCTGCAGACCTGCTGGTCACTAGCAAACATCTGATTTTTGTGCAGACATCGTTTCCATATATTCCACCCAGCAGTTACACAAAACAGAGGTTTTAAGAAAAAAACAACTTTTTGAGAAGTTTAATGTTTTTGTAATATATTCTTATTTGTGGACTTTATAGTGTGTAATGTCATATCCTGATAAAGAATACTCTTATTAAATCTATATACTTTTATTAAACGGATTAAATCAGAACGTCTAACAACCACAGCTTTACAGTACTGTATCTTACCAAAGCCTTGTCTCCTTTTACTTCAGTTATACGTCATTAAATAATAAACATACAAATTTAGAACTTCCTGGTTTTTAAAAAAAAAAAAAAAAATAACCAACTAGGGCTTCTTGACTTCAAGGTTTGTAACATCTCTTGTTGCAAACGTTTACTTATTTGTTTCATACTGACTAACAGTTTTCCAGCCCAAAGATTACTATCTGTTGTTTATTCCACAATAAGTAACATTATGGTTGAGGTGCCTTTTTCATCCGTCCGCAGTTTTTTCAGAATCTACCACTTTTTTTTGTACCGAAAAAAGTCGTCGGTGCACGAGCGCCAGCAGCCTCTCTCTCGCGGAAGCGCGCGGTTTGAATAAAGACTGAACGGTCGCGTGTGGGCGGAGCCTCCCGTCGCCAGCGACGTCACACATTGAGAGCGAGCACTCTGGGCCGGCGGGGCAGGAACTGCTCGAGCGCGTCACCCGAAGACCCCGCTCGGTGTCCGGACTGCCTGGGCTATAAGAACCGAGTCCGACCAGCGTGAGGGGGGCGCAGGACTCGCGCTCGCACAGAAGCGATGAACCTGAGCGACAAGATCCAAATATCGAGACTACAGAATACGGCGCAGCGCGGGCAACCGGGGCTCTCAACCCCTAAGTAATTTATACGAAAGGAAGGAAAAGTCCAGCATGAAACGCGTAGAAATGTCAGATCCAGTCGCCTGCGTGGACTTGCGTGTTAGATAATGTTTAATTTCTGCCGATCCCGTGTGCGTGTGTAACGCTGCAGTGTGCGGGCGCCCAGCACGCGCGTGCGATCTGTCGTCTTGGACCGTTTGTGGAGTTTGATCTTCATGATGGGGACACACACTGCCGTCCTGCTGGTGACCGCCAACGTCGGCTCCCTCTTCGACCACGTGAGTACCTGTGCACCCCCGCTTCGCCACCATCATCCCCGCGTGAAATGGAGCCGTGTACGGAAGGGGAATTAGAAATAGGGCTGCGGGACGGCGCTCTAGGTGGCACCTGTCAACGGACGCACCTCCACACGGTCGCTGTTCAGGGATCAGTTCGGACAGGACACTCCAGCCGCCGGTCACGGCTTTTGCGCAAATTCTCTGTCAATCGAGTTGTCGTCCGCACGGCTCCTCCGAACGAACCGCGTGGTGTTTTGGTGGCGAACAGTCGAGGAATCAACGCGCACGGACGATTTTAACAAAAAAACCTGAGCTGCCCCC
>UFQX01000558.1:123774-182352 GCA_900497675.1 Arapaima gigas | reverse complement strand
GCTGCCCCCCCCCCCCCCATCTTTCGAGCAAACAGTGTTGTAACGCTGTGGTTTATCCCCACCTTCATTGCGACGGCTTCTTCTAGCCCACTTTTATACGTCGTGTTTGGAGATGTGTGTAAATGAGGGGAAAGAGGCGGGTTGTGAAACGGGCCTGTTTTGTGCCTGATCTCGACGTGAAGCCGTTTCTTCTCCGACTGCAGCGGGGCTGTTTGTGAGTCTGTGTGTCGGTTCAAATGAAACAGGAAACCAAGGAGCAGCGGCAGCAGCAGCAGTCCCTCCGCGCGCGCGCACATAAACACATTTTCTGTCTCTCACACACACACACACACACATACACACACATACACATACACACACACACACACGCACGCGCGCGCACGTCTGTTTTTCCAGAGTCCAACCCGCCGCCACCTCAGTGCAGGTGCCGGTCACGCGGTAGCGACGCTCGCGGCGCCGAACGACAGTCCCTCAGAATATGTGGACAAGCCGTGTGTGGAAAGGAACTGAACCTAAAAAGCTGAAGCTTTTTTTTTTTTTTAATCCCGTCCTAAAATAAATATAACTGGCACGTTGCGTCGGTGTGTTCACCGTGAACTCGGTCTGCTTTCTCGTCGTGACACTGCGCTCTGTGTCACACCGTCTTCCCCTGTTTTTGTTTGTTTTTACTGTCGGATATTCGAAGCTGCCGCTGACGCATTTGTAAAGAATGGAGCCGAGCGTGGCGTGTCTGACAGGTAGGTTATGGCTTTGATTCAAGAAGTCAGGCAGTAGTCTGGGAGGGTGAGGGGGCTGGTGGGGGCTGCTCCTGTCCTCAGCAGTGTGTGTGTGTGTGTTAGAGAAGACAAGTGGCCTGTAGGATCTTTCTTGAACTCACTGGCAGCAGAATCATTTCTGAGCTGCTCCACTGTGTCACATAATGTACACACTGTAGTCCATATCATATCTCAGTTTTAACCCTCTCTTGAAGATTTATATTTGCTTTACTCATTTAACACACACACACACCTTTCTCCAGACAGACGTTCGACTCGGAAAACAAAAGTTTGTTTCGCCTGCAGACGGCGGGACACGGACGCAGACGCGGTTCTCCAAGCACAGCCAGTTGGTCTAAACCCAACGTACAACAGTACACCGCTAGTTGTATATAATTTGAGACATTTCTCGGATGTTGACGGGGATTCGGCATTTCTGAAAAAAGAGAATTTATTCCATCACACTGGAGCCAGAACCTAGAACCTTCGGCCTTTTCATTAATTCGTTGCCCTTTATTGGCATGATAAATGTCCACTTGTGTTCCCAAAGCAACATAGATCACAACAACAACAATAATAATAAAAATAGGTAAATAAATGGGTTTATATGAGTTAATTAAAACAAAAGTTTGTGTGTGTGGGTGTGTGTGTGGGTGTGTGAGTGGGTGGGTGGGTGGGGAGGGTGTATACACAGAACATGGAATCGACAGACTAGAAAGCAATTGTGTGAAATTGCACAACAGTAACATGTGTGAGTGTGTGTGTGAGTGCCGTCGCTCCTCATTCCTCTTTTCGGCATGTGTGTGATCAGCCTCCAGTTTCACATTCTTACTTTTCTCCCCCAGCAGAAACTTAGATCATTGTGCACGAGACCATCAAGTGGCCAGAGGTGGCGGAGAGTAGGAAGCGTTACGACGAATACAATTTGCGTTTTAATATTGTAACGTTGTCTTCAACGGCTGCATACGTGCGTTTTGATCAGTTTTATCAGTAGATCGACTTGATGGATCGGCGGAAAACAACATATCAAGTATTAGTGGGACCGGAAAAATGTTAGTAGTGGTGCTCAGTGGAGTTGAATGCAACCATTGGGACGTATTTGTCTTGGTTGAGTGTTGGGGGGGGGGGGGGGGGNGGGGGGGGGGGGGGGGGGGGGGGGGGGGGGGGGGGGGGGGGGGGGGGGGGGGGGGGGGGGGGGGGGGGGGGGGGGGCATGTCACCAGTGACCATCTCCTTGTTATCCCTATGATTTAAATGCACCATTTTACATATCAAGTTGCCTACTTCAAAAGTAGTTGCAGTAAATTCGCTAAAACATTATTATTAGCAACAACACAACTGCTCTGCTTATCTATCATATTATGGGTAAAAGTATTCAGTTATGTTACAGTTTTTAATTGACAAAAGGTCTGTTTTTTTTTCCTTTGAATATAAATTGTTAAAATTGAAACTACTGTTCTTTGCATTGTGTTTTGCAAGTGCTGAATTAGGCTGAGATTCCTCAGGGCGTTCTCGGTATAAAGAATAATTAAAAATTAAAGCCGGACGTTGTTAGGAAGAATACACCCCTGATGTTTTGTTAAAACTATATTTTCAAGACACTGGCAACTTGTGTTGAGGTAGTGGGCTGTACTGGAGTATTTCTGAACAATTGCATTTTTCCGTTGAGTGGTAATGAAATGAACACCTAGTTACCGCCTGACTGCTCATCCATTTACATTGTAAGTTGAGGTTTTTAATAAAGACCGTTTTGACCCGGTTTAAAGAAAAATCACTTCACCTTGCTGTGGAACTTCAGTTTTCCTTGAACGGCGTACTTGGTGTTTGCTACCGAGCCAAAAATTAATCCTTTTGCAAACGCCCATCATGCCGGGCCTCGTCTTCCACCCACTGAGGTTTGAGGAACTTGATGTTGACATCTGTGGTTTAAAATGCATCACTCTTATCAGTTTGCTTGCAGCCTCAGCCTATTTTAAACGGAATAGTGTTTTATATAGTCGGAAGAACTAAAAATTACTCTTTGACCCGTCTGAGAAAGCAAATAAAATTCCTTCGAACGTTGTTGCTCATAGGTTAGTTTTGTAGAGATCGATGAGTTTCTTGTCCCATCAGTTCGGGGGTTGTCGTGGTCCGGTTGTGTGGAATTACACTCAGGTATTAGTGGAAAAACTGCCTGAAAACTAGTTCTATGGCACAGGGCATGAATGCACATGCTGGGCTGCTCACTTCTCCTGCCCCATCCTTCTTCATGTAAACAATGTGCTGGAAAGCTGCTCAGAAAAAAGAGGCCCCTGTTATGATGGTGTTCAGGGGAATTGAACTTTCGCCGCACTTTTTAATCCTGTTTGTCCGGCTGGTCTGGGTTTTATAAATGATCAGTTCTTGGTTTTGTGTTTGGTCAGTGGAGGCTTAGTTTTTTGCGGCATGTGTCTGTTCACCCAGGGCAGACACATTACGTAAAGCTGTTGATCTTTGACTGCGTATTAGTGTGTCACTTCAGCACTCTGTGTCACCATGGTGTGAAAAGCACTATATCAAAATAAGCTGAACTGAACTTGAACCTTTGTTCTGTACTGTGGCCTGTTTTGCTGGTTTGGTTTTGCAGGAAGGGGGGCTTACAAATATGGAGACGACATGTCCCCAGCAGGGGTTTCTGCAAACGGACATACCTGTATATGCGATGAAGACGTGTGTTTGAGCTGGCAAACGTGACGGTGCATCCACTGTTCAAGAAATATGGAGGAGAAATTTGCAGCTTGTGCAGCACAACTTGCTGGATTTTTCTTTCTCATACTGTATGTTTGTACAGCGGTTTTATGGTTGTCTTTTTTTTTTATGAAAAGCTGTACAATACAAATTTTCCTCTAATGAATTTTACAAGGTTGTTGTCAGTGACAGTATTGACAAAACGGAGTGTTCCGCAGTTTTTCGGCTTGTGACGAAAGGAGAAGTATATGATATTTTTGTACAGCGAAATGTCGCAGGAGTGGAAAAATTGTCACACGGCGGTTGTTGCGCTGGTCTTTCAGAAAAAGTAAAAAATCCCGGGGAATCCTCTATGGTATCGGTTGGACTGTTTTCTGCTTAATAGAAAAAAAAGATACTTTGGCCTTCGGTTAAAAGCCTCGGTCTTTTCGCTCACATTTTGTCTTGTTGAACGAAGCCAGTTGAAAACAAATGGTAAAGGGTTACGATAATATTGACTAAATCATTTTGCTCTGCTTATGTTGCCGGAACTTTATTTTTGCCTTTTTGTTTAGGTTGCTTTGGCAGATGTTTTATGGCTGCTTTGAACTGAACTAAACAGTATTTATTGCACTACTTTGTTGTATCTGTACAATACAGGACTTTTATAGCCCACGTTGAAATGGGAGGTTTTTAAGGGAAGCAAGCAATTTGAACAGACTTTATAAACGGGGCATAAAGAATCATCACAGCAGGTTGTTGCGCTAAACTTTTTCCAGATCTATCAAAGACCAAATGATGTGTTTTCAGGGCCCTTTGCTGTGAGTTGAGAAAGCAGCTTGAGTTGCTAAGGAGCCTGAGCAGGATGGCCGTATCTCTCGGTTCCGCAAAGGTTGGGCAAATCCAGGTAATCCGCCATCTGCTTAAGCTCACGCTCTCTCAAAACCGTTCCGTCAGTTTTTATGGCTTCTGCCCCAAGGTTCGCTGTCGTCTCGCTTGTTCTGGCCACGCGGGGAAGCTCTGAGGAACGGAACGGCTTTATGTTTAACGTGCTAGTTGGAACCTGAGAGATTTCCTTCATCACAGTGTTGAGCAACACGTCATGTGTACGTTGGTAAGGTGTATTGATCTAGTTAAGAATGCTGGATGAACTAACAACAGTCAAGCTACCTAATTGCTGGATTGTGATGTCATAATCTAACTTAAGCCTGATGTGACTGCATCACCACGCCAGTTGTGATATCAATAAGCTCTTTAGCACCTCAAGTGTAAGAGGTGATGTCTCCTGTGCAGAAATGCTAAAGGAGCAAAAGAAATACTGACAACTGAATGTGGTCTGTACGACAAAGCCGTCAGGACAGATCCGTCCAGTATCAGCACTGCAGGGTTGTGCTGGTCGGACGCCCAGCCCAGAGGCACAGGGTGCGAGGGCAGGGTACACCCTGGAACCTGGCCTGTCGCAGGGCAACCTCAACACACTCACTTTGTCACACCTGCGAACAGTAGTCCATTTAGCGCAGGGTGTAACCGGAGTACACGTAACCTCCACGTGGACTCAACCGCATGTGAACTAACAGCTCACACATACAGGCCCCGTTGCTCCTGGTGTTTCTGTGTTAAGGATCATGCAGACAAGACGACGCCGCTACTGTATGGAACTGGAGGCCCAGGCTGCAGACCTCAAGCTGCTTGTGGATTAGGGGCTTTTTTAAAAACTCCTCTTTAGTGCTGTGCTTTTTAAAGACGCGCGTCTCACTCTTCTCTTGTGCCGTGTTTTTGTTTTCAAAAATTGCTTGTGGAAATTTGGCCCCGAGTCCCATTTTCCTGTTTCCATATGTGGGATTAAGCTGCAGCGGATCCCAGTGTGGGTGTAAGATTCCTGTAAAAACACGGTGTGGGCCTGCGTATGCACACTCTTCCAAACATGGAGGACAAGTAGCTTGTTTTTACTGCCCTTCCCCAGCCTGACAGCGGTACCAGGGTCTGTTTGGGTCAGCAAAACCAAAGTGTAGATCCGCAGGGCCGTACAGATGGTGTAAGTTACCGTACTCAATACCTTTTGCAGTTTTTTTTTTTTCCTACTTTTAGGATGGTTTCACTTTATAATTTTTACATTGTGTAATTTTTGACTTTGGTGTTTATTTTAATCTCAGTGGCCCACTTGTGATCCCCAAGACTCTCTTGCAGTGTCCAAAACCTACACTCCCCTCCTCACCAGCAGAGTGCTGACAAATATGGCTTTACAGCATGATGAGTTTTTCTTGAACTTTCAGAGCAGTGTGAAATTTCAAGTGAGGTGGCTATGGTATAAATGTATTACGCTCTGAGTATTATTATTGCCCCACCCTTCCTTATTGTGTTTAAATTGTCCATGAACTGTTAATTTAGAGGTTTTTGTCATGCAGGTGGTGACGTATTTTTATATTTGGGCCTAGATTTATGTTTGTTATAGCAGGTCTTGTAGCCGGAGCTGTCACCCTTTGCTGGGTTCACATCCCTGTTCCTGCTGTTGACCATCCTGTGTCGCTCCAGTAAAAATCCATTTTTGTGCATCCAAATTTAAAACTAACACAGGGTGTTAACTTGTATAAAGGCGTCAGCTGAACTAAGTACATTGTTGTTATCGTGCTGTAGGTGCCGGGTCCTGTGGACATCGGCCTCTCCGTTATTTGTTAAGGCTGTTATGCAACAGGGATCTCCAGCATGGGGGGGGGGTCTTGTGGTCTCACAGCTTGTGTGGCCCCTTGACTGTTTATATGTTCTGCGCTTTGCAAGCTGTTGACTTCACTTCTCTGGAAATGATCCATGTTTCAGTCAGGAACCAAGAGTGCTTCAGCGTTGTTGCCTCACCCCCTGCAAAAGCTGCTTCAGATCAGCGGTAGCGGCCCTCGGAGATAAGGAAATTATACATTTGACCATAGCATACAGATTGTTACCATGGAGAACGTGAGAGTTGCAAGCCATGGATGTTTGACTGGCTGGTGATGGGCTGTGATAGGAGGTGCTGTGCCAGGATCCTCCCCACCTTGCGGTTTGGTCTGTGTACTCAGCAGGTTCTGAGGAGTCCTGGCTGGTTCAGGTCTCGGTTTGTTATCTGTTGTCACCCCACAGAGCAGTAAACGTCCTTTGTCTTGCTGTCCCATCCTGCCCTGTCTGACGGCGTACCGCCTGTCTTTAATCTGTGCACTGGAGGGTATTGAAATCCCCCCCACGTGGAGGATGTGGAGGACGATGGTGCCGTGTCTGGATGCTGGGGGGTATACAGTTGCAGCGGGCAGCCTTCTGTTGGTCTGTTGCCGTGTGCGTGTGCGTTTGACTGGCAGGTTCCAACACTCCACTTCCACATGTGTCTGGTGGCCCTTGTGCACCGCTTTCCTGTGCGCCTGAGCGTCAGACCCCAGCTGTCTGGTTCCCTGCGTGTCCCACGCTTGGCGTGTACTTGCGGCCATGCAAACTGCTTATGCAAAGCAGCGCTGGCACAAGCAAAGAGACAGCATCACGCGCACGTGTGTTTTCCCATGGTGAGGGACAGGTGAGAAGCCACAGGTGGGGCTGCCTGCCAAATCCCCTCATTCTCTGAGCAGCGTTGGATGAAGAAAGTTCAGCTGTCTGGTCTGCAGCACCTGTTTAACTTGTGTTCTGCTTAGTTTATTTGTATATGTATGTTTTACTTTGGGCCTTTAGCAGCCGAGGTGTCTGTCTCTCACAGGTAAAAACCGAAGTGTGTTGTGTGTGTTTTTTTTTTTTTTTTTTTTTTTTTTAGCTCTGCAAAGTTATTTAAAAATATGGGGACATCTTTTCAAGAGTATTTTTAGAAAAACGAGAAAAACGTGTAGCTGAAAAGAAATTTATAAGTACAGTTTCACTTTGTGAAAAGTGGGGGGCAGAAATACATTTTCCCCCCAAATTGTAATGCCTTCAACAGCTGTGAAATGATATAAAGTGGGTGAACGAGACGACAGACGTGAAAATCCAAATTTCAACTAGCAATTTTTTTTTTTTTTTTTTTTTAAACGGGGGTGGACCTTTCTTTTCCTTCCAGAAGAGCTCAGTCCTTGGAATGCTGCCGCACAGGTCCTTGACTGTGCTGAGCGCCACATCAGACTCCTCCTCGAGGAGATGATTAGAGTTCATGCAAACCATTGCAGGTCTTCGTCTACTAGCTAGAACCGTCTTGAAACAGGCGTGGAGAGCGGGAAGAACCTGAGGAGATGTATCAGTAGCAGCTTCACAGGGTCAACGTGATAAGCTGAAAAGGCTTCGTGTTCCTCGACTGCCGTGCACTCAGCTAGTCATCTGACCCAACGCCGTAGGTCCCCCTCGTACCGGATACATGAGACGTAGGTCCTGCTGCGAGTGCTAACTGTCTTTGTGAAAGTCGGAGTGGAAAGACTTCAAAGACTGTTTTCAAAGAGCTTGTTGTCACACGTCCATTGTGTTGATGTGCGCCTTTTATGCCTCAGCTGTGGCTTTTTAATGTAATTAATTTTTACTTTGAGAACTTTTTACTTGTGCATTTTCACCCCTAAATTATTAAATAAGTTTTTTTTAATTCATTTGCTCATGTAATATTTATAGTTGAGTGACTGTTAAACATGCAAACACTTTTACATTCAGCTTGAAATGCTCTTTCCTTTTATGTTGGGTTTTGTTAACTTCCAAACTAGGACATTCAGCCAGACGTTGGAAATGTCAAAATATTTGTGGTAACAAACGATGTGGGGGGATCTCTGAGTCTTATCAGCCATTTCCCACCATTGTGCACGTGGTCTTCCAGGGGGCTGATGCGAGCTGGTGGGGGGGGGGGGGGTCACNGGGGGGGGGGGGGGGGGGGGGGGGGGGGGGGGGGGGGGGGGGGGGGGGGGGGGGGGGGGGGGGGGGGGGGGGGGGGGGGTCACTGAGTTGTCACACGAATGGGACACGTTATAAACTGACAAGGGTCTGAGTGAGGAGATGGTCGAGAGCACATCTCCCTCTGATGCCCCTGCTCTCCGCTGCGCCGAGCTGCCACCAAGAGCCACCTTGGCCACAGTACGGTCCTGTCCCTGTCTCTGTGATGTTCCTGTTTTTACTCTTCCTGCTCTCAGTTTACTGTCCTGTTCAGCCTCTATAATTTATTTGTTCTCAGACTGTCAAAGTAAAAAAGGAGACGTCTTGATCTCATCTTTTTCCTTATTGTTTAAATCACGTGACTCATCAGTTACAGAAAATCATTCACTGCAAAGCGGTGTGACATTAGACTTGACTGCTAAGATGGCGATAATAACTGATTGTTTCTGTCGCTCTTTATTGTTCTTCAGGTGGGGGAAATCGAGAGCCAGTGGCTGCGCGAGTTCTTCAAGGTGAGTGGAAATGTGCGGGACTGCAGTGCGGGACTGCAGCGCGAAACTGGCGCGTCTAGTTTCATTCATGTCCAGCAGAGGGCGACATTTCCTGTCTTATGGGCTTAAAGTTGGAACTTTTAAACTGCAGCACTTTTTTAATGTTGGGCTCCGATCTTAGTGACGTTTGGACACTTTTGAATCAGTGAAAATTATAGGCTTTCCTTGTTTAACGAGCCCTTGGTTTTCAAGGGTTTGAAGTGAGTTCAAATGTAATTTTGAATGCAAGTTGTTTGTTTTAATGTTTCCGTGCAGTTATTCGTTGTCAGTTACGACTCATCCAAAGAGTCATTTAGAGTCGACGCAAGAAGAATAGGGTGTTAGACAGGAAATAGGCCGGAGGGACACTTTTTGATAATTTAGCTCAGATTTTTGCGATACACGGTTAACAAGATCGTAGCTCACGTCCTTCACTCTGTAAGGCAGAGAGCCACACTGTGAGTAAATGGGTGGACATCTAAATTGCACAGATTTTATCAAAAATGACTGCGGCGATCATCAGTTCAAACTGCCCCGTCTGTTTCCTCGGGTAAACCAGTAGTTGGTTCTAATGAAGATCCTATTATGTATGTGGATAAAAGTGAATAAATCTTCACCTGGGATGAAGACATCTGGGAGCGTGAGCGTGGTGCAGATGAAAAGTGTAAGAGGGCCGGCAACGTGCTGGACCTGAGGCTCTGCTGACATCCTGCTTTTCCACTGCAGACTGTGCAAGTCTACAAGCCACGCTTTGTGGCCCTGCACTTCCAGGAGGTGGGGGGGAAGGACTACATGATCAACATGAGCCATGCTGAGAACTTTCTGTGGTAAGATCACAGCCCGCCCTGTTCAGATCAAATGATAGGCACCCGGGGAGGGGGGGGTGAAGACCTTGCATTCATCGTTTATTCAGAAGGGCAAAAGATCAGTTGATCCTCATTAAATAATGGTAAACTAACTGGGTGTAAAACTGGTCTCGTTGTAGGAATTACAGCTACTTAACTAAGTTGTCTTGGGTAGTAACTCTGGGAGCCTTTACGTTTTTCATCTACCAGGAAAATCGAGTCGAGCGAGGAGATGAGAGAATTTGACAGGGCCTGTATCTACGTGGACAACAACTTTAAGGCTGCGGAAAACTTCACAGTAAGTGTTTCTGGAGAATCTTTATTAATTAACACTTAGAAATAAACTGAGATTTGCTGTTGTTGCGTGGATTCATTAAACCAAAAAAAAGGATTAAACAGCCCTACAGACAGCAAAGAAATTACAAAAAATGTTTCAGGACTGATTCTAAGTTAAAGTAGGCAGGTAAGAGAATTATAACTTAGATTTAAGCTTTGTAACTCGTCTAGTGAGGAAGATGCATAAGGGCTATAAGATTCTCAGTAAGGGCCGAGCTGGAAGTGTCTTCTAAAAAGGAAAGCAGTAAAGCAAGTTATTTTATTATTTTCCTTTAGGAAGGAGATATTTTCGCCTGTAAGCCACGCGCTGGTTTCCACGGCGTCCTGCACTTTCCCACCACTAGAGGGAGCGATCAGTCTATTGTGATGTTCGGTTCTGCAGGGAAACTGAACCTACACAAATCTCGGTGAAAAGGGATTTCTGTCTTTTAAACTGGTGTTCAGGCGGGATAAGTACGTGTAATTTTTTAGACATGAATTCATTTGGTGGTTCTGACTTGTGTATTTACTGCATGTCCTCGTAAGGAATCTTGTACACATGCAGTCAACTCAAATTCCACGCCACTCCAGTTTCGGTCACCTGAAGCGTTTTACTTCAGCTTGTTTAGCCTTTACACTCTCACTCATGAATATGTTCGGGGCCATGTCAGACTCTGGACAAAATGACTGTTTAACAGTGTTCAGGCAGCACAGTTGGTTCTTGGTGGCCCTGTCATCTTTGGCACGGTGACGCTTTTCCATCACCCCCACACTGCAAGTCTGATGGAAAGTACAACTCAGAACCGCGAAAAAGCTCATTTTCCCACATTCAAGACACGCATATTTGTGTCACAGGGAAAATACGATCAAAATGTGATGAGTTTATATCTGTCTACCAAAGGACATAGACAGCAGACCTGCCACAGGTCACTGGCTACTAGATCCTGCTTCTCAGTGAGCCGTTTACTGTTTCGTGAGGCATCTTCTCCATCGTGTGCAGCGGTGAGCAGTTACCTGGTGACGGCTGCACATGGTTCCAGCAACTCTCTCCCCCAGCGTGTTTCCAACCTGTGTATTTGCTCACAGTTTCTGCTCCACTGGGTCTGGTTGCTCAGAGTCACGTGCAGCTCAGCACATCGAGTCTCTTTCGCATCCAGACATTTGATCTACCAGCTTCGTTCTGCTTGCCTGCCCATTTTATCCTCTTATCTATACTGGCATGTGCAGAAAGCTGTGTGGGGCTGTCTGGGTAACCGGTCCTCTGTGTGCGACGTGCATGTGGTGGGGTTTTTTTTTTTTTTTTTTTTTCCCTGGAATAAGCCATGTGGATACACACCGCGTTTCGCTCCTCTACCTCTCCTTGGCAGATGTTCTGCCTTCTTGTTGCCACCAAGACAGGATCCTCTTCAACACATTTAAGCCTTGAGGAGAACGAGTCAACATCGGAGTCAACTTATTGTTTACCCAAAAATGTCTCTTCTTCTCTGGTAACAAATTGGCAAAATTCAGACCTGCATAATTCTGTATAAAATATTGTGCTGGAACAGGACTCCAGTACAGTGTTTACAGCGATTTGTTTGAAATTATGGACATGGTTTAAAATGTATACTATGTTGGCACATATTTGCTATATGTACATAGTCTGAAATGTAACAAGCATTAAATTTATTTTAATAAAGAACTTTTAACAGAGGGATGCAGAGCAACGACTGGCGATGGAAGAAAACTGATGACAGTTTGTGATCAGTGGAGGAGAAAGCAAACTGTCCTTTAAGGATTTAAAAAAATAAGCCCCCTGGGGGGCAGGTCCACGTTACAGCAGTCGCCCACCTCTCTTGGGCTTCCTTCCGCCACAGCCACCAGTGCAGCTGCTGTGCTGGTCTTCATACAGTGGAGGAAACCCACACGAAGAGAACATTGCAGACACTGGCCAGGCTGAGCCAGGACTGACTTGACAACCAACTGCGCTACCGGCCGTGCCCCCCCCCCCCCCCCCCACAAGTGTACAGTATGTAATACGCAAGAGGCTTTGTGGGGCTGACAGGCTTTGGTTTTAAATGCGCCAAAGACAATACGTCAAAATGTCCCCGGGAGGGCTGTGGGGGGCAGTTTGCTGAGGCCTGTTGCCTGAATTCAATTCCTACTCCGGGGACGGAGAAAATTTGCCCTGGCAATTACTGCAATAAAAATGACCCAGCTACACAAATCTGTAAATAACTGTTAGTACTTTGGTGAGCAACAGCTGATTTTTTTTTTTACGCTGACAAAGGTAAACGGTTAAATGAATAAATGTGACAGTAACTTCCTTCTTAGTGGCGTTTTAACATGTCAGCCGATCTGTGTCTGTTTTACCGTCATCTGCATCCGTTCAGTGTCTTTAAGGCCAGAGGTTCGCTGGTCCTCGCTGTTGAGCTTTGAAAGATCATATTTGACAATCTTTATACCCTTCGGACAAGTGTGTCCGGGTTCCACGTACTGTATAAGACTGACGGCTGCACAGGTGAACCACGACCCCCCCGGTGGGAGTCGGTGCATCTCCCCTTAGACAGCAACCAGGGACGGGGGAGGGCAAAGTTAATAAATTTAACTCTAGATTAAAACTATTGATTGTCCCTCATATTTGTAAACAATAAATAAGGAGGGCAGAAGAGCGCTGGACAGGTGGGACAATGTCCGCCCTCGCCACGGCGGCCGGTCCCTCTCCTCATTCTCATTTCGCCCGTGCTGCCCGCATTGATTTTCAATTTGTTTCCCTCCTGCTGCAGATTGGTGCCCTTGCATGCTGTGGGCTCCGGGGAGGGCTGTGGGGGGGCGCTGACTGTTGGGCTTCTCACACACCCTTGTATAAATGGTGTTTTGATAAAAAATCGCTTGTAAGTCAATAAATTTTTATTAAACTGTTCAGCTGGCTGATTGATGAAGATGGGTGAGACTGTGCTGCAGTTTCTACTGGTGTGTGACTAGTGTGTGTTGTGGGGGTGGGGAGGGGGGGGGGTGTAACTGTTCTCAGAGGACCACTTGCAAATTTCAACATTCACTTCAGTTCACCGCACAGTTAGCAAAGTTCTTCTCGGCCAGTTCGATATTTTTTTTTTTTTTTTTTAAGCAATGAAGGCAGATACGTTTTGTTGGAGTGTAAGAAAATTAAATATGTTTCATTTTGTCCCCGCAAGGTGTGAATAATGCTGAAAAAATGGTAGGCGGAAACAGTGTTGTTTCTTTTTTTTTTTTGTTTGTTTGTTTGTTTGAGTAAAAAGCAGAGGTTAAAACATAAATAAATGAATTTAAAAAATGTGAAAAACAAGGCTGATCCTGATGCGTAAACAACCCGGTGGTCCTCCAGGTGTACCTCCAGGCCTCTTCTGACCGCTCAGGTGTACCTTTCTGCATCCCTGATGCCCGAGTGCTGGTGGCACAGTAGCCTCGATGCGATGCCCTGCTCTGGAGGAGGTGGGCTTACTTGTCGGCTCCCGAAACGGACCTACGGACGCTCGATGGCGCTCGTGCTAACACTAAAGCTGAGCGCCGTTTCCATGTTCTCACGCACCGTGCAGAAAATCCCACTTATTGCGGGTGAATTTTGCAGATTGGCCGACCAGCAAAGCCCGTCCTGCAGTTGCGAGGTCTGGCAGCGCTGGCCCTTTAAGGCGCTCGGGCCCCCCGCAGCACCGACAGCTTTGTCTCTAATCGCCGTGTGCCCCGGGTTGGTCAAGGGGACAGCGCTGTCACATTAAATGAGGATCACTTTGACCTGGAGATTAATGGCCTCTTCGGGGGGAGATATTTCATGCCGCTGTAGGTTGAAGGGGGTGCGACGTGGCGTCACGCCTAAGATCCCCTGGACACCAGCTGATTTTTCTTCTGCCTCCAGCCCGCAGCTACCGACAGCAGCCCTGCTGCTTAATCCCTTTTAAATGGTTTTAATTTTCTGTTTCTATTGATCTCACGGGGCACGATTAATCAGATCAGTGAAGCAGGCAGTCAGTACATTAAAAATTGTCAGGCCACGTCAGAGATGATGTTTCCGTGATGGGTGGGTGCGAGAGCGCAAGTGAGGAGGGGGGTGGGATTCGGCCGTGTTTTGGGGAGCTCGAGCGAGGCTACGGCGGTGGGGCGGGGTTGGGGTTGTATACAATCAAATCATCTCTGCTTAAGATCAACCCTAACCCCTGACCCCTAACCCTGGCCTTGGTTCAGTCTAGTCAGCGTTCATGCCAAGGTGTTTTTTTGGGTGGTTTAATGGGGCGTAAATGCCCGGTTACCGTGGTTAACGGCCGGCGTCTACGAAATATCCCCGTTCTCCTTCTCCTGTCATTAATGCAATAAGGATGTAATTGTGTGCTGCGAAGTTCGGTTTTTATCGATCGATCCGACACACAGATAGAGATGCATGCGATGTTGTAACTGCTGTGGATTTCTGTTTGTTTTCAATCAGGCCCTGGGAAGCATGTACTTCATCCACAAGTCGCTGAAGAACATCTACCAGTACGACTTTAGCCGTAAGTAGGAATACCGCAGTGTCGTAACAAGTGGACCATTAAAGGGCTGTTAACAATTAAACTGGGAATAAAAGAAAGTGAGTCTGGTCACACCCAGTTGTTACTCTTTCTAGGTAAATACCTGGAGATAAGGTGTTGCCAAGGTTCTGGTCTGGAGCTGCTAGCAGTGCATACAGGCCGTGGATCTGCATTGACAGGGATATGACATTTTTATTAATTTTTAATTTTTTTTTTTAAATCCAAGGTGGCTTGTGTGGCCGCTGAGGGAAAATGCTGTGTGCCTCTGTACCAAACACAGGAAGGGTGTTCTGATCAGTCTCACCAGTCTGCTGGTTCTATACCTGCATCTCACTGTGTTTCTGATCCGTTTCCTTTTTCGTTGGCAGCTGTCAAGATATGAGGACCAAATCTTTGGTCCTTCTTCCTGATAACTGTAACACCATCGATAGGAACTGTTTGGCTTCCCAATGTGATGAAATGTTAATTTAGCCGATGCCTTTTTCCAAAGTCACTTGCAAACTTATTTTCCCCACAATCTACTAGCAGTGATTTAATCATTTACACAACTGGGTAATTATTACTAGGGTGAATATGGCAACAGGAGGTGGGGTTTGAGTCGGGCGCCTTGGACCGAAAGGTGACGGCTCGACGGCCACCTGTAACTAAACGGTGGCGGAGTTGGGGAGGAAAAGTGCCGCCGAAACGTGTCCAGCCATCCTGGCGTCCGGCTGCTTTCCCATTTCGTTATTATCCTCCTTTGTATTTGGCCGGGTGTGAGTTCTTCCTAGTCCTTGAACCGTCGAGATGTTTGCGATAGCAGCACAGAGGAGAAGTCGGGCCGTGCTGATGTGCAGTCCGGTCACATCACCGTTAACAAATACGCCCAGTGAATGGTGCAATGGAAGAGCCATAAAGCACCCAGCCGAGCCGTCGCTGCTTGTAACACGGCCAGATCGGGCCTCCAAACACAGGCTAATGGGCTGATTATAGATGTGCTCATCATGTATGCGGCTCAGATGAATCCCGCATTAGTCTATTGATTGGTGTTTGCATGTTTCTTACTCTTTTACCCCCCCCCCCTCCTCCCCGAACCCTAACCTACAGTGAAGGATTTCAAAGCTGTCTCAGGAAATAACAAATACGTCGGGATGCTGGACGGGGTGACCACGGTGGTGAAAGAAAAATTCCCAAAGAATTTCTGGCCTGACGTGAGTCCACAGGGGCCAGAAGGGTGTTTGGGGCCCAAATAAGAGTTGGGGAATCTCTAAGTTTGGCGTCCTTTGAGTTTCACCTTAACCTTGTTCTTTATGAATCTGGGGACGAACTGTCAGGCATAACTGAATTATTACAGGTCCCAGAGAACTTAAGGCTTATTTAATTGTGAGGACAAAGAAAACCTGAATCGACAGTAGGAGGAAAACAGCCTTCTGTGTTTCTCTAATGTGTTCAGCATATTCTGAAATGGATATTTTATGACTGACAGGCCTGTAAACAGTGTCCTGAATGCTTAACTGTTGTGTTTTGCAGTTCAAGTGGTCCAGGAAAGGGTACATGAGGACTCGCTGGATCATTCATAACCAGTAAGTACAGACAGCAGCTAAATGTTTATTTTTGTATTTTTTTTTCCTCTTGTTTTTGCTGCTTTATTTCCCTTCGGACAACTGAGACGCGTTTGGTGGGCTGCTGGTCGGAGGGTAAACTGAGAGTGCACAACAGCGGGAATCGCAATGTGCATTATTTCGGTGCCGTCCGTCGTCTTCACGCCTGCTTTTCCCCGCTTTCCTCACTCGGCCGCAGACAGTTTCTGCGGCGCGGAAGCCTTTTCGATCCTTCGCGGCGTCGCGATCGGTGACAAACGTGTCCGCAGGACGTGCGAGCAAACATTCTCCGCTCTGATGGGGAACAATGGTTACTGTTTGCTTTGCCTTGTTTCTTCCACTGGCCTGGGAGACAAAGGCAGCCCTTTCCCAGAGTGCCGTGCGGGAGCAGCGTGAGTCAACACAGCACACCTTTTGGATGCACATTAACTGCGTTCGGGTGACGGAGAGAGGGAACGAGGGACGGCGAACGTTCACGGCCGTTGCTCTCTTTCCTGGGCTGTGCTCTGCTGCCATCACAGTTGCTGATAGTGGGAGCAAGTGGGCAAACACACATACACACACACACACACATTAATCACTGAGAAAATACTAGCACCTCGTAGGGATCAGGACCATGGCTTTACTCGTTCACATCTAGCAAATGCTTGTAATGCTTTCATGTTGCAGCGTTTGACAAAATGGCCGACAAACTCCGGCATCTAAGAAATGGAAGTTGGACAGAACCTCTTTTGGTCAGGTTCCAAACAGCTGGTCTTATGGTGTCCCTCCCTCAGGGGTTTCGACCTGGTCAACGTCCATCTCTTTCACGACGCCTCCAACCTCATCGCCTGCAACGAAAGCCCTTCCGTCTACTCCGGCAACCGCAAAAAGGCCTTGCGATACGTCATCAACAGGTTGGCTGTCGCTTTCTGTCACTCAGAAACAGGGCATTAAAAGTGAGCAAAATTGGTTTTGTCAACAAGCACCAAAGTGGGGCTCTGCTCTGTTTCATGTTTGCAACTTGCAAATATGGGTTGCCGGTTGTGAGCTTCATCCACCTTGTATGTTCTGACACTCAGGTGACGCAGCCCAGAAGATACATCAGTAGAATTTTTTCACCTTGATCATAATTTTTTTACATACACAAAAGCTTGGGTTTGGTGACTAATTTTGCTTTCTTTTTTAATCAGAATATCAGACAGCAGCTACACTCCTCTCCCGTTCTTCTTGTTTGGCGATTTTAACTTCCGACTGGACACACTCAGCCTGGTTCAGGTATTGCGGACTCTTCTTCCCATCGTTCAGTTTGCGTACAAAAAACGAGCAGCCTAAACCTGCGGCATCTGTGCTTATTCACTGACACTCTTTGTCCGTGCATGTGTTAGAACCTGTCCAGGTCCGCAGACATCCAGATGGTGAAGGACAGCAGCAATGAGGTTGAGAAGATCATCTGTGAAGACAAGGACCATGACCACAAGGTAGCCAAGGTAGTCCGTCCAGAGCAGAGCCCAGTTGTCCTGCATGGAAGATGTGAAAATCAGAAAGTCACCCTGGTATCACGCTTGGACTCTTTCAGGTTCTCCTCCATATTGAGACCAAACATTTTGCCTACCTACACCAGGCGATCTTCAGAGAGGACAACGGTAGAGCAGTGAGTAGGAGAACGTTCTCCACCTGTTTACCTGCCATATCTCTATACACGTACTTTACGGAGTAGCTTTTTTGTGTAAAACCGGCACCGTTTTGGTGGGAAAGGGAGGTGTGGTCTGCTGCCCTCATCTTGTTACCATCATGATCCTCATCCAAGACAAGAGGGTTTCAAAAGGATGGATGGGTAGTTATGCAGATTCTTCTCCTCCTTCTCGCAGCTTTTGAAATACGATAAGGAGGTGGCCGCCTTCCACGATGTCATTACAGAGGAGGAAATCACGTTTCCTCCCAGGTGTGTACCTCGCCGAGCCCCCAGGCCCTTGTCCCCTTTGTCACTTGCTCTCCCTGACAGCTCGGTGCCTCCTTCCCTCAGTTACCCCTACAGTGAGGACTACACCAAACCAACCCAGTACATGAACACGCGCTGCCCTTCCTGGTGTGACCGGATCCTCATGTCCCACTCAGCCTGCCTCATTATCCACAGGGTTAGTTCCTGCCGGTGGTCTTTACACACCTGTGCTGCTGTCTTCATTTTGCATGAGGATTCAATGATTGCATACAATCGCCGGCCACTTTATTGGGAACACTATTCTAACATTGGGTAGGACCCCCCCTTTGCTCTCAGAACAGCCTCAGTTCTCGGTTGCATGGATTCAACAAGGTGCTGGAAACGTTCCTTACAGATTCCGGTCCATGTTGACACGATGCATCATGTACTTTGTCGTGCTGCGCCCTCTGACGTTCTGCTGCATCCCAAAGGTGCTCTATTAATTCAGATCCGGTGACTGGGGAGCCGCTGAAGTTCGCCGAGCTCATCGTCACGTTCGTGGAACCGGGTTGTGCTACGTGACCTGGCGCATCATTGGGCTGGATGTAGCCATTAGAAGATGGGTAGATTGTGGCCATAAAAGGTGCACATGGTGAAACACGACAGGAGAGGAACCGGATGCAGTTCTTTTGTTGTTGTAGCCCATCTGACTCAAGGTTCAACATGTCGTGTGTCAAAGGTGCTTTTCTGCCCACCACTGTGGGAAATAGTGGTTATTTGAGTTCCTGCAGCCGTCCTGTCAGCTCAACCCCCGCCCCCTCCCGTCTGGCACCAACAACCGCGCCACGGTCAAAGCCGCTTAGAAACCCCATTCTGAAGTTTGATGTGAACGTTCACCGGAGCTCCTGACCTGCGTCTGTGCTGCTGCCACACGACCGGCTCATTAGATAACTGCTTGAACGGGCAGGTTTACAGGTGTTTCTAATAAAGTGGCCGCCGAGTGTAGAATTGTCTGCTTCTCAGCTCTCGTGTAACGTTGCACTCGCAGTTACCGTAACACTGCGTATGGCTTCCTGCCCATCTCCAACAGGAGGAAGGGGAGAGGAGTGTGGTCTACAACACACTCGGCTCCACCGTCTGCATGGGGGATCACAAGGTAAAGCCCCGAAAGTTCTTTCTTGAGCTTATATATAGTGTGTGTGTGTGTGTGTGTGTGTGTGTGTGTGTGTGTGTACGTAGTGTGTGTTCGTATAACCAGAGCCGACTGTCTCCTCTCCTTCCCCAGCCTGTTTTCTTGTTTTTTGCACTCAAGTCGAACGGACACTGAGCTTAAGCTGGGAAGATCCCCAGGAGGTGAGTGAGCAGAACCGGCTCAGTACAGACCCCCCCAGTTGTCCTCTCGCAGTCGGATGCCTGCTGGACCCCCCCCCCCCCCACACACACACACACATCTGCTGATTAATGACACACAGCTTCACCAGCCAAGCAGGAATTTATCGTGCACCGTCGTGTATCGACATTTTTACTGCTGAGATGTTGTTTTGCTGCTAGTTTTATGGTCTTTCCATGGGCGACGCTCCTCCTCGATAAAGATCAGTCGCGTTGCGTGAAAACGCTCGTCGTGCGCAGAGACCTCACCTCCCTAATTAGCTTTTAGCTTCAGGGGTCCAGCAAATAAAGCCGCTGGCTTATAAAGTGCAAAAGTTTGGCCTACAGCATTCAGACATATTCATGAGCGGCGTCCGCAGTAACGGCACAATCGGACACAAGTGGCACAGCTGAGATTTGCTCTGCTGTCTCAGCGTACACGTGGTTTTTTTGGAAAAGGAAAGTAAACGTTTATTTTTGTGTCCTCTAGGCAACGAGGATCTGTCAGCCGGCCAGGGGTTTGCGATCACTGTCGTCCTCCCAGATGTCGTCCTGCGAGTTGGCTGACCGGCGCCGGTCCTCTACGGCGCACACGTCCCTGTGTCCCTCGCTGTGTGTGACAGTTAAATCAATTGTGGACAATCCCAGCCTGGCCTTCTTCCTGTGGGGAGGACCAGACACAGTAAGGACTGTACAGCACTAGCATTAAGCTCACCCCACCTCACTGGGTCCACACACCTCAGCGTTGACCAGTGCACCTGGGGAGAAGGTGACGGTCATGACACTGACAGTACTCTGACCATGTTCCGTCACTCTTCTCACACCTGTCCACGGGCGCGACAGTCGTGGCCGCCTTGCCGGGTGTCATCTGAAGCCACTCGTGTAGCTTCAAGTGTCCCTGTTTCTCCAGTTCGTTCAGCTGGATATTTTCACAGTGTACAGCAGCACTCCTGTGAAACGCGGGAAACCGACTACAGCGCTTCGGGATCGTCTTCTTAATATATTTATTTCTGCGTTGTTTGAACTGAAACACTGACAGAAGCATGACGGTGACAAATGAAACACCGCCTCTGAAACCAGTGGAGTGGGCTGACAGTGAGTGCCGTCACAGTGTCAGGTGTGTCAGTGTGTCAGGTTCTCATCGCCGTAGTCAACTGCAGAGGCATCTTCCAGCTCCCCTTTCCAGTTTGTACCCCAGCGGAGCCGTGTTGCTGGCTGCGCGTCCATAACGTCGCCTGCCCGACGCCGGCTGACGGAACAATAGCACCGCTTCTTGCCGTGTTTTCGGGGGGGTTATCGCCGAACCCAGACAGTTCTCTGTTGTTCGGCGCTCAGACTAAACCGCTTTCGTTTGCCCCACGTTGTATTGCAAAATGATAAGGAAGCAGATGCAGGGCTGCACTCGACACGGCGGAGGTGGGCGAGCCAGAAGGTGAGTGCGGCGTCGGAAACCGTGGTGGCGCAGAGGTGACAGCAGGGCGAGTGCGACAGGTGAGGTGAGGTGGATGGCTGTGAGGTCGACGAGGTCCTGCAGGTTGTCCTCCATATTAACCATGAACTGCAGTGGGTTTCTGTAGCCTGACTCGGGTCCTGGATTCCGCACCGACTCTGGTCCTCGTGGCTCTGCTGTGCACCGGTCCTGCGTTGGGATCCACACCACCTCGGATGTCTGCATCTTCCTCTGTTTGACCAAAACACACACGCATACTGCGTGCCCATCTTTTCCCGGGATCCGACGCTGTTAATTTGCATGTCGGTTTCATCTAACCGAACTGGTCCCTGCCGACAGGGTCAGATTTGTCCCTTTTTGGTTAACGGCTCAGTCCCATCTGCAGCACCTTAGTCACCCGTCGCTCGAGGCGTTTGTCGCCTGTGACCTCGGGCGTGATCGTGAAAGCGTTTCCCTGCCGAGCTACAAATGTACATTTAACGTTTCACGGAGCTTGTAGAATGCCATTAAAGTGATCGACTATCTAAAGTTCCTTAGATAAAACAAAGCAGTTCATACGTGTAGCTGCACCCACGGTGGCCCGTGTTCCGGCGCTGGTAAAACAATACCTATTATGCTGACATTACTTCTCATATTTGCACTTCACATTTAATTCTATTACTCTCCGGAATTTTGACAGTGATTTTATTTGCTCACACAGACAAATTGTGTGAACCCATAGAGGCTGTAACTAATGTAGAGATGAAAACGATCTCAGGCTTAATGAAATCGGTAAATACGTGTAAAATGATGTCGTTTTCATTGTTTTTCTAGGTTGTTAAATGTCATACAGATGATGGACTCTGGCACATTTGTTCTCAGGCCCGATAACCTGCCCCGCTCTGCGTAACACTTGCAAACCAGTGGAGGTCCTTTTTACTTGATCCTCGAGTCACTTGGTGTGATTGACATGCCAGTGGAGACCTGGCACGACTGGAGGCAAAAATGGGCAAGAAGCCGTGTGTTTGGTGCAGCTACAAGTACGTCTGAGTTGCATACGTAGTGGATAAATAACCGATATCCTCTGTATGCTGCGCTGGTCGGTTGGGGTGTGTGAATGTTCCGGACACGTCCCCCTCGAGAGCGTTTGTGCCGTGTGGATCCCCGCGGGGGTGTGATGCCAGCAGACCGGAAGCACCGGTAGCTTTATTACGTTGTGCGAAACACTACATTTTCAGAAATAGTCGGAAAACAAGTTGACCACCGTTACGAAATGCTCGCTTTCCCCATCCCCGAGTCTGTGCTTTTCAGGTCTCCAGCGATCTGTTCCCTTGTTCTGCGTTTGGCCGGGAAAACGGTCGCGTTCACTAGTGAAATGTTGCTTGGAGCTCCTCTCACGTTCAGACCAAAGGTAGTTTAATCTTTCTCTGCTCCTTGGTTTGCTAAAATGCATGAGGGACGTTATTGTTCGTTGGATTGAATCTGCTGACTGGTTTCCAGGATCAGGAGACCCCCCCCCCCCCCCCCTTTCTTGGATTCACCAAACATCTGATCCACCGAAATTTAATTTCCGGTTCGAGAAGTGTAGTGTGCAGCTCAGGGTTTCCAACCTACTGGTAATGTGTTACAAAGGAGTGTGAGAGCAGCCGTCAGAAGCAGCGCGGACAGAAACAGACGAGCTGTTAGACTTCCATCCTCAAGGTGAAATAGGTTGGCTGTTCCGGTCCATTGAAGCTGCAAGACTTGTTCGGATCGATAAGTCGCCAAGACAGGAAAAGGACGCGGGAATGATGCTCCTCGCAGTGGGATCGTGACCAGGAGGAACAGCTGTCTGATGGCGCTCGGCTACAAATCCATCTCCGGTCTCCGCAGCACGAGTCTGTTAACCTGGTGCTCAGGGAACCGACGCGTATTTCTCAGTCCTGCTGTGTACAGTGCAAAGTTACAACACTCTAGAACGTTCAGAAAGCGGTTCGCGTCCACACAGTAAGACCCAGTGCTGAACTCTCCGTCTGTCGCTTTCTTCAACGGTTAGAAAATCCCTGTATGTGACGTGACAATATTTCCTTTGCACCAACAGACCTTATGTACAGTTCGGTGTAATCGCTGGCTTTGCATTTTATTTATCTCGCATTGTGTGTTGGCCTTCAGACACGGTTACGGTTGTTACATTCATGTGCTTTCATTTCTATGTTCTCTAAGGCAAAGGTGGTACAACTATGTATTTACCTGATACAGGTGCATCATAAAACAATAAAAAGGTNTGCTGTGTACAGTGCAAAGTTACAACACTCTAGAACGTTCAGAAAGCGGTTCGCGTCCACACAGTAAGACCCAGTGCTGAACTCTCCGTCTGTCGCTTTCTTCAACGGTTAGAAAATCCCTGTATGTGACGTGACAATATTTCCTTTGCACCAACAGACCTTATGTACAGTTCGGTGTAATCGCTGGCTTTGCATTTTATTTATCTCGCATTGTGTGTTGGCCTTCAGACACGGTTACGGTTGTTACATTCATGTGCTTTCATTTCTACGTTCTCTTAAGGCAAAGGTGGTACAACTATGTATTTACCTGATACAGGTGCATCATAAAACAATAAAAAGGTTTTTTTTTAAAAAAAAAACTCGCTCATTGTCTTTTATTTTTGAAGCCTTTCTGTTACCTAACAGCCGTGTTTAAAGTTTTGCCGCTTAACTCGGCCGAATCGACAGAACATCTGCACTTACGCCTTTGTGTGGGTTTGTTTTGCGCTAAAACGAGTAAAACCTGCCGTAAATCACAACCCCGCTGTGCGTGAGCCGTCCTGAGGATCGACGCCAAAGGCAGCGCTGCGATATAAAATGAGATTCGTCAAGTCGAAGAGCCGCGTCATTCGCTTGTTCGCATGCCAGGTATTTGGCCACCAGCAGTTTTAAGAAATCCACACGTGGAAATATCGTACACATCTTCACTTAGTCGTCTGACACAATAACCATCACCACCGGTTAATAATAAATATCATTTTATTATACACTTTCTCAGTTGTTTTATACAGGACACATGGGGGGGGGGGGTTGCCGCTGAGAAGTTTTCCCTCACCAGGGCTTACAACCGCTGAGACCCAGGTTCACATCCCACCTCCTGCTGCTGTACCCTTGAGCAGGGTACGGACCCTGACTGCCACGGTAAAAACGACCAATCGGCCGAGGCGTGTAGGCAGAAGGTGCCGGGAGAACGAACGAACGCGTGAGCCACATATAATAAATTTATTCCAAAGTCAGCAAATGTACTGGGTGAAAATGGGGTCAGGAAACTGCGGATAATTATCATCTTTATTGTCGTCGCGATTGACTATTTAGAAAAGGGCCAATTTTGCAGACTAAAGCGTTAATCTGTTTCTCCGGTTTGCCGGCCAGCTGGAAATCGGCGACACGCGGACCTCGTGCTCTTAAGACTTAAGCTGCCGCTGAGCTGTCGGGCATTTAGTGCTTCTTTGTGGAGTAGAAAAAGGAAACTGCTTCTCCCTGCTTGACGGCGAGTCGCTCGGGTTTGTGTGAATTACTGTAGGAGGCGTTTTGCCCGAAGCCACCGAGTTACCCAGTTATTCGTCACGCTTTAGCTCAGCCGCACTCGCGTGACTGGCCCTGACGGACGTGTGCGACTGTTTGGCTACAAACTGTCACATGAGTATTTCAACTTTCTGTTTACACCACTTGGCAATTACATGTAGGAATTTCCCAAACTGCGCCATTTGTAGAGGTGGAATGTGCACGAGGCTCCAAGTACGAGGTTTGCTTACAAGGGCCCGGGTGATGATGTTCGTCTTCTGGGAGGAGGTCCAGTCTTCCTTATTCTTATAGGAATATCGTCCCAATGAAACCAAACGTGTGTTTAAAAAGTGCAAAATCTTTTTTGTTTTTTTCATTTTACCAGCTGCTACGTTTCACTGGTGAAGCTGGGAACGGTTTATTGTATTAAAATGCTGTTAAGTGTTAAATCGACACGATGTTAAGAAAAGAAACGCCTATGTGTCCCTCAGCGGCGAAGGGGTGTGTGGGCAGTAAGGTGCGTCACACCTGGTGCGGCCCGAGCCGGAGCACAGAAAACGCTCGGCGGTGCTTGCGCAGCAGCAGCCGGATCTTCTCGTCGTCGGAGTCGGGGTCCAGGGGCTTGTTGTACTCCTCATCCTCCACCTCGTTCTCCGAGGTGTTGCCGCCTTGCTCCCCGCGCGCCGCCTGGGTCGAGCTGGGCTCTGACGCACTCTTCTTCCTCCACTTGGTCCGTCGGTTCTGGAACCACACCTGCAGAGACAGACCGACGGGGGTCGCCCGAGGTCAGGACGAGGTCGCGGATGGGTGTCTGTCTGCTCTCAGTGCGCAAGTTAAGCGGACGGTCGAATGAGATCTTTTTCTGGAGCGTCACCCCTTCTGCGTAATTTCTGACCCACTCAGATACAGTATTTCTGTCTTTTTAAGTTCCCGCCTACAAAGCACAAGACCACGGAAAGTCAGGCGCTGGACTGCGGCTCAAAAGCTCAACGGTCGACTGAGGCCTCAAGCCACTGTTTTGCTGCAGATGTTAGATGAGAAACTTCTCTGCAGACATGAGCCCCATCTGTCTGTGTCTCCCGGCAGCTTTACCTTGACCTGGGACTCGGTCATGCCCAGCGAATACGCCAGCCGGGCTCTCTCTGGTCCTGCCAGGTACTTGGTCTGCTCAAACGTCTTCTCCAGGGCGAAGATCTGGTGCCCGCTGAAGGTGGGTCTCGTGTGTTTCTTTCTGCCGCCTCCGTCGCCAAGATGTCCGCTGTCTGGGAAAAGTGCGTCAATGTGGTGCGTCTGCAACTTTCAGAACACGCAACAACTCACTATATTGGTCCGTCATCCGAGTCGCTCCCGACTCGACGCTCATACCTTCATACCTCCTTTTCCCGTCTCCTGCTTCTTTCCTTGCGACAAGTTGAGAAGCAATTTCACGTAAATTGGCTACATCTCTGTCACTGGTGTGACAGTACAAGTTACCGTGGAGAAAAGCGTGAGCTAAATAAGGACAAATGTGAGGTGACCTTTATATTTGCTGCTTTGGAATATTGCAGATACAACCTGACATGAGAAAACGTTTCTGTACATAGAACTTGTTCAGTTCAGTTAATGAACTGGTTTATAGATCCAAAATAAACCAATGGAAACATTTCATGCAACTACAATAAAAGCTGCAAACGTAACTAACGTGCACAGACAAACCGAACCTTTTCGCAGCATTTCGAGGTTAAAAAACGACCCGTGTGGATTTCATCTTTCGGCGCAGTTTCTGAGGTTTCTCATCTACTGCTGTGAAGATCACCTGTAATTTGTGAATTCTGGAAACTTTTCGCGCCTGATGCTGATGTTCTCCTGCCGCTGATATTTTAACGCGACGGTTTGTTCAGCAAGTGCGCCTACAAAACGAACGACGCGCCATTTTTACACACCGAATGTGGCACAACAAATATAAAGGCATGGAAACTAATTTACTATTTAAAAGCTCGTTTGAAATCATAATGGGGGGAAAAAAACGATATCGTGTCAGTGATGCGTCTTTTTTTAACAGTAAATTAGATTTTTAAATTAGCCGCTCGGGTAAAAGTGTAAAAGGTCGTCTGAGGTCGTCTAAGGCTGCGCTCCTCAGCTGTCGTCGGGCTGCATGAACTCACTGCTGCCGCACTGCTGCCTCCCTCCTCTCCACTCGTACCCGGGTTCGCTCCACGCGCCACCGCCGCCACCGCCGCCGCGGCCCTTCAACGGGCACTCGGCCGCCGGCTTGGAGAAGCTGCCCAGCGAAGAGTTGTAGTCCCGATTGTAGTAGACCCCCGGGGCGGCCACAGTCCCGAAGCCCCCTACGGCGGGGTAGCCCGAAAGCAGGGTGCTGCTGGGGGCGCCGATGACGGAGCGGCTGAGGATGTCGCTGATGCCGTGGGGCGTGCCGGACGGCAGCTGGTTGTTGAGGCCTGGACCGAGCTTGTAGAAGGAGTTCTGCACCGAGTACTGGCACACAGGGGCCTTCATGTCTGAGGGGTACTGGTTCAGGCTGTTATTGAACAGGAAGGACCCCGTGATGTTGGGATCCATGGGGAAAGCCTGCTCCTCCAGCTTTCTCCAGCCACCCGTCCACCTCCGACCTCACATGAAATGTGCCGGCGTGCCTAACGGAGGTGGGGGCAGACCTCCCTTGCTGCCACGACGTCGAGGTTCAAGGTGCTGGTGACGGCTCTTCTTCCCCGCACCCGTAGGTCCCTCAGCGGCGGGCAGCGCGGCGATGCTCAGCAGGAGCCGCAGGTTGCCGATCTCTGGTCGGTTCCAGTGACTCCCAGGCACAGGCTTGAAATCCCAGCTCTCGTTCCTCTTTATCTACTCTGCACCAGCGTATGGCAGTTCCGAGCTCAACGTGAGGCGTTTGGTTGCAGGGAAAGCAGCGTTCACATTGCGCCTTAAAGCAACTGTCTTTTTGTGGAACTTTCCGGTGAAACACGGAATAAGAAGTACCCCGCATAGGAGTGACACCTTCTTGATAAAGAGAAGCCATATTATCCTGCAGGCAGGGATTGGCCGGAGGCGAAACGCTCAGCCGCTCTCCAATTGGCCGACGGGCTGAGGACAAGCGTCTTATTGGGTGGCAGCAGATTAATCGTTTTTTGAAAAGGTAACGTGGGAATAAGTTGCTTTTTGATGGCCTGCCAAGGCGCAGGTAGGGGATCCAGGCGCGGCGCTGACACAGAGGACCTGCGCTGAGCTGCAGTCCGTTTCGGGACCTCGGATGCCTTTTCTCGCCGCCGTGGGTAAAGTTATGCGGTACGGGGCTTCCCGTGGTTGTTCCATCACACTTTTCTTTGCCGTTTCCCCATCGCATGTCCAAGTGTGTCTTTGTCTGCGATCAAAGGTCTCGTGTTTGAATAATCATCCCAGCTGCACTTGTGCAGCTCCAGTAAAAACTACCCAGCACAGACTGGTCAGTAACTCAATTGCTTAACATTTTTAGCTGCCATAAAGAAAGACCCCAACTAAATTAACAAAAGCAACGGCTGTGTGCTGCCCACCTCATCGTGCCCTTTCACCCATACTGCACTTTGCATAGTCGCGTTACTTATACATTTTATCCGTTACGCTAGTTGCTCATTACATTTTGTACTCTTCACATCATAGCTGCTGATGTTCAATGTATTCACACCCCAGGCAGGGGGGAGAGAAGTGAGGAGCAGCACATGCAGGGGGTCTGTCTAGGTAGTCTTACAACATCGAGAACTACGGTGAGCGAAGTTTGACGCCAGTTATGCCAACTGACACCTTAAACAATTGCTAAATGTCTCTGACTAACAGGCATGGCTGCCACTGACAGGGGAGAAGTGACAGAAGCACTTAGCAGTTTGCAAAGGGAATTCTAAAGTTACTCAATCGCAGATCAAGATTTTACTGCAGAAGAGCTTCTGTTCTAGATGACTGTGCCGGTGGAGTAGTTGGAACAGATATTGTATGACCCGCTTGTTCGTTTCCTTTGCTATACTCACCCCGTATCACTGTGGGCTTCAAGACAACACGCGTGCTTTAAATATCTTCTCTTCTTCTGCACTGTATTTAAGGCTAAATCTAAAACAAACAAGAAAATTAGTTTTACCGGGAAAAAAAGTTTCCGTGCATTTGATAAAAAATGTAGCAGTGTCAAACCTAACTATTTAAATTAACTATTTCAAGTCTAGCTTAACAAACCAGATTTTCCAGTGTAACCTTTCATTTTTATGTCGTTTAACCCTCCTTACGAAAAACACGTTCATTTGTAAGCAGAACTTTGGCGACCGCGACCCCCAGTGGCAGTGCCTGGAATCGTCACTGTTTACTTCTGAACTTTTCTCAACATCATACCAATTACTTATTTTTTATTACTTAAAATAGTCAAAAAGCATTAAGATATTAAATGTAGCGTTTAAAACCCCACTCGTGTTGAGATGCCGTGTCGGTTTTTCTATTGAAGATCATTTAATCCCGTGAAATCACGTAACTGCGCGTGGAAATCAGTTACAGAAGCAGTAAAATAATGTAATACCGTGTAGTTTCCCCTGTGCAAAACACCCGCCCGATAACCAAACGTGTACAGGAATAATAATGTTCTAAAGAAGGTAATAAAAAGGCCAGCGTGGCCAAGAGCCGCTCCCGTTTACTGTAAACGGGGTCGTTTCCTAAACGCGCGGTTTTCATCACTTTCGACTTCTCGTGACCCCCCCGGTCACGCGGAGCCGCGTCTCGAGCGACGCGCCTTCGGGACATTTCTCATCACGTTTGACACTTGGATCGTTTACGCCAAATATCACTGTTTTGCTGCCGGTGTCACTTTTTGTTTGTCGTGTTATTATTTTTTTTTACTCCTTTTCAGGGACTCATTTCCCCCAAATAAGAGCGAACGCGGCCGCCAGGTGCTGTGTCGCGCCTTGTTTAACATCAACGCCTTTGCAATTGCAAGAAAATGCGAAGCAGATCAATTATAAATCCGACGCAACAAGTAACCTTCGCGATGAAGAATGTAAAACAACGTGTTAAAAAATGTAAACCCACAAAACATGAAAGCCTTTCTGCCGCCACAGGCTTCTCGAGACCGCGGCGGAACGGACCGCTGGGCTCGCGGCCAGCGCGTGGTCTCGTGACTCTTTTTTTTTTTTTTTTTTTTCTTCTTCATCCCAGTCCGTCGACTCGGCGCAACCGGAAACGTGATGGCGGTTTTACTGCTACTTTTGAACTATTACTTTTATTATCCCAGCTCCGCGGAATCTCTTTTACTCACTCGTTTAGGCCGATAATATAGTCAGTTTTATCAGCCGCTCTATCGCGACGCGTTTGTTTCGTTCTGACAGTTGTTTGTTTCGCTGACGTGTGAAATCATCAAAACGGAGTTAAGCTGAAGTGGCCGTTCTTTATCTCTTCAAAAAAAATGGCATTCGAATCCTAGAAAAATAATTTTTGGTGTATCGTCTTGTTTTTTTTTCCCTGTCGCGATAGGATAAGGTCGCTGTTGCGCGCGCGCAGGTTCACGTCATCGCGCGTGGGAAAATATTATATGTTGCCGGTATTTAGGGGGGCAAAAGTTCACAAACACACACACAAGTAAAGGAGAAACCTGGAGCACGTTGGGTTAAAACGGAGAAAAGTGATGCGGGGGAACTTGCGGTGGGAGGCGGGAAAAACTCATCCGCTCTTTCAGATTCTCCTGCAGCGGAGCCTTTTCCCCAAAGTGAGCAGAACCGCGCGACGGATCCAGGAGGTTAAGTACAGAAAGACACAACACGGTCCTCATTTTCCACGGCTATGGTCGTGTGGGCTTATCTAGGATGTTCTACTGGCGTGGACTTACTTCCCGGATGACAGAAATATTTCATGTTAGCAAATGTTTATTTTTCTTGGGAAACAGGTACACGTGATCCAACCATTCATAGAGCTTCGTTGTCTCTGCAGTAAAACATTCCGCGTTCAGCGAGTGCGCGGAGTCAGGCTTCTTCTCGCATCTTCACCTAAAAGCAACTTTTGGTGTAGAAGGAATATAGAGGGGCTGAAACGTGCCCCCACCCCCAAAGGTTTAACACTCTTTTAGGATGCGATCATTTCGGTGAAGAAACATGAAAGTCATGCGCATACCTTCAGGCCCAAAGTCATCCAAACACTACCAGTTTAACCAAATGTGCAGATAGGTAGGACAGGTCGGTTAAAAATTAACCTTTTTATCCCCGCAGACACACACACACACACACACACACACACACACAGCGGCCAAAAACAAAAAGGAGAAACACCCCCCTTTTCAAGGTGACAGCCGCATATTTTTTATACCACTTTCTGTCATTCTACACTACAGGGTATAAAATAAAGTGTCTGTTGCAAACAGATACGGCACTATTTTTCTTTTTATTATTTCAGCAAAGTAACGTTTTTAATAGCATATATAGATATATATATATATATATATATATATATATATATATAGATAGATAGGGGCTATAATATATGTGTGTATATGCGAGATAGTATGTAGAAAGAATATTTGACAGAATGGATTTTTCCCCAGTGGAAGGTGGGTGAGTCGGGGGTACTTTTCCAGTGCGCAGCCCCGCCCTCGCCCCCCCGCGGGTGACACACCGCCCACGCAGTTCCTGCGGTCCGAGTCACTTTTTGTTTATAAACTCGTGCACATGGGCTGCAGCTGTAAGAGGCGCAGCGACCATCCTGTCGGCCGCATCCATGTCTTCTCTAGAAAAGATCTGCAGCTCCGGGATCGAAATGCTGAAGCGCTCCATCCGCCGACCACAGGGTGAGTACAGCTCAGCACGTATCGTGAAGTACAGTAGAACACGGTAAAGCGCAGTAAAACGGTGCAGTAGAACATGGTAAAGCGCAATAAAACAGGGTACAGTAGAACCTGGTAAAGCGCAGTAGAACATGGTAAAGCGCAGTAAAACGGTGGAGTAGAACATGGTAAAGCGCAATAAAACAGGGTACAGTAGAACCTGGTAAAGCGCAGTAAAACGGTGGAGTAGAACATGGTAAAGCGCAATAAAACAGGGTACAGTAGAACCTGGTAAAGCGCAGTAGAACATGGTAAAGCGCAGTAAAACGGTGCAGTAGAACACGGTAAAGCGCAGTAGAACGGTGCAGTAGAACACGGTAAAGCGCAGTAAAACGGTGGAGTAGAACATGGTAAAGCGCAATAAAACAGGGTACAGTAGAACCTGGTAAAGCGCAGTAGAACATGGTAAAGCGCAGTAAAACGGTGGAGTAGAACATGGTAAAGCGCAGTAGAACATGGTAAAGCGCAATAAAACAGGGTACAGTAGAACCTGGTAAAGCGCAGTAAAACAGTGCAGTAGAACATGGTAAAGCGCAGTAAAACGGTGCAATAGAACATGGTGCAGTAGAACATGGTAAAGCGCAGTAAAACAGGGTACAGTAGAACCTGGTAAAGCGCAGTAGAACATGGTAAAGCGCAGTAAAACGGTGGAGTAGAACATGGTAAAGCGCAATAAAACAGGGTACAGTAGAACCTGGTAAAGCGCAGTAGAACACGGTAAAGCGCCGTAAAACAGGATGCAGTAGAACACGGTAAAGCGCAGTAAAACAGGGTACAGTAGAACATGGTAAAGCGCAGTAGAACGGTGCAGTAGAACATGGGAAAGCGCGGTAAAACGGTGCAGTAGAACACGGTAAAGCGCGGTAAAACGGTGCAGTAGAACACGGTAAAGCGCAGTAGAAACAGGGTTCAGTAGAACATGGTAAAGCGCAGTAGAACATGGTAAAGCGCAGTAAAACAGGGTGCAGTAGAACATGGTAAAGCGCAGTAGAACATGGTAAAGCGCAGTAGAACGGTGCAGTAGAACATGGGAAAGCGCAGTAGAACATGGTAAAGCGCAGTAAAACAGGGTGCAGTAGAACATGGTAAAGCGCAGTAGAACATGGTAAAGCGCAGTAAAACAGGGTGCAGTAGAACATGGTAAAGCGCAGTAGAACATGGTAAAGCGCAGTAAAACAGGGTGCAGTAGAACACGGTAAAGCGCAGTAAAACGGTGGAGTAGAACACGGTAAAGCGCGGTAGAACAGGGTTCAGTAGAACATGGTAAAGCGCAGTAAAACAGGGTGCAGTAGAACACGGTAAAGCGCGGTAGAACAGGGTGCAGTAGAACACGGTAAAGCGCAGTAGAACATGGTAAAGCGCAGTAAAACGGTGGAGTAGAACACGGTAAAGCGCGGTAGAACAGGGTGCAGTAGAACACGGTAAAGCGCAGTAAAACGGGGCAGTAGAACACGGTAAAGCGCAGTAAAACAGGGTACGGCAGAGCAGGCAGCGCCGTTCATTCTCGATCTGTTTTTACCGCAGCGCCTCTGCGCTGGTTTCACGTGCGGAATAATATTCCAGGTGGGAAATAACAGTAAAATGGGGTAGAGCGTCTCGTGCGCTGTTTGCGGAGCTCTCTCACCCCCCGCGGTTGCTTCTGCGGTGCCGTCGACGTGTGGAGGCCGGAGCCCGTCGGGGGGGTTTATTCTGAAACGCGTCCAGACCCAGTAGCTCTTCTGACTGATCTTTAAAAGCCGTTTCGTGGGAAAAAGGCGTCACCTGCACCCCCGTTTTCCACTGCCCTCCTTCAGCGACTCGCACCTACAGAAGCGAAAGCAGCTCAAGCCAAGTTTTAAGAGCGACTTCGACAAACACTTGTTTTAAAACGAAGAAAGAAAAGAGAGGAATATATGGAAGATCGGTGGTCTGTCACAGAGCAACGCTGTTCCCCGAGCTTCTCGCCAGGTTGCAGTTAGACGAGATTCAGTCTCACTTACAGTTAAAATGCTGTTCATGAGAACGTGACCGTGTAGAATTATAGGAAATATTGTAAAGGGGGCACCTGGGAACACCTGAGAACCAGGTGTTCGCCAATATACGAAACATCTTCTCTGACGCGCAACCTTTGCGTGGGGAGATGTTCCTTGTGGCTTTTTCTGCAGGTGAAGTTGGGAACAGAAGTTAATGGTCGTTCTGTCCGTTAACACTCATTTAAATCCCTTTTCTCTTTACTGAGATCTGGAGTGTAAAATATCCACTTGTTAGAAGAAACAATAGTTTTTAATGACTATTTACATTATACTGCAGTTAAAGCCACTGAGCTGCATTTCAGACAGAATTTCCAGCTCCTCTGGGTTTGTAATCTGAAGACAAGCGGGGAAGAAGGCAAAGGTGACCCCCCACCCCCCACCCTGAACTTACTCTGTCATTAGATGATTCCATCTCACCTCACAGTGAGGATCAATCCTGTTAACCTGCTGCCCTCCACACCACCCGCCGCTCAGGAGACTCGATGATGTTAAACACGAGCCCGAGACCGAGCCGCGGACGGAGGTCGAGGGGTCCGGTGACGCTGACTGAGCCCAGCACCGTTGCTGTTGTCCACCACGGTGACACGGCGTTAAACCGAGAGCCAAGAACCAAACGTGACACGGTAGCTGAAGGATCACGCAGTATCGTCGGCACTGACCCGGTTCGAGTTAGTCTCTCTTAAAACAATGATGCCGAATTGGTGTCGGAGCTGCTGCTGAGGTTTATTGTTTTATAAGTAGTGCAGTGTTTGTGTTGTGTTACCGCCTGTGACATAAAGTAAATGAAAATAAAAACCAGCTCAACTACAAAGTGAGTTTCCAGCTGAGCGTGTGCTGCACATCAAAACATCGAACCTCTGCTGCTTCAGGGAAGCATTTTCAGTTTTGCTTCTAATAACCGCCTCCCTCTGCTGCGGTCTATCTCAACACATACCACGTACCTTTTGTAAGCAAAAGGAAAATCGCGCCCTGTGATTTCGAAAGGTATGTGAAGGGAGCGGTGAGAAGCAGATAACCGAACGGAGAAGGTCTGCTTCAGCTCTAACCTCCTCCACCCTCCTCCACTTGACCTCCAGAGGTGGAATCGCCGCACACCTGTGGATGGTACTGCCTGGGACCCATCGCCTTCCACGAGAAGCTCAAGGGCGACAGCGTCTCCCTGAGCCTGGAAGACAGACGTGCCGAGCGACTCGGGGGCTCCTTCAAGGACGGCCTGGTGTTCAGCAGCCGGCCGGTACGGGTGCGGGAGAGGGTTCGCCTGCGGGTGGAGTGCTCCGCCGAGCACTGGCACGGCGCCCTCCGGGTCGGGTTCGCCGCTGTCCGGCCCACCTGCCGGCCTCTGCCTCCCTTTGCCATCCCTGACCTCACCAGCAAGCCGGGCTACTGGGCTCAGCTGGTGCCGGCGGTCCACGCCTCCCTGGGCTCCGAGCTGCAGTTCTGGGCGACGGAACGCGGCCGGCTGATGCTGGAGGTGTCGGGAGGTGCGCAGATCTGTCTGCTGGAGGGAATGGACGTGGGGGGGCCGCTGTGGGCTATGATCGACGTGTACGGCCAGACCAGCGCCGTGCTCCTGCTTGGTACGTCGCGTGAGGAGACGTTTGAGGCTCGAATTGTGAGCGGAGTCGTGGGGACGTAGGAGCGACTCTGCTTTTTGCACCGCGGACCTGACAGAGCGTGTGTGTCTGCCCGTGTGTGTCTGATCCTAGGCACAGTGAAGAAGAGTGTGCTGTGGGTTCGGAAGTCCTGCCCCGCCCCTCCACCGCCCCCCGTTTCTCCTGCGGGCAGCTGCTTGTGTGCCGGAAGGGAGAGCCGCTGTCCGGTGAAGCGGAAGCTACGTGCAGAGTCGCCGGAGCCGCCGGGGGCCCCCTGTTCTGGCTCGTCGGCAGGCTGGCGGGCGTCAGGTGAGCGTCTCGAAGGTGCTGAAGATGGCACTCGGCAGCAAAGGCGTCGCGCTGGGAAGTTTTACCTTTCAAGTACAAAATATCGTGTAACGCGCACGTCTGCAGCCCTGACGGTAAATGTAGATCCACATCCTCCCCAGCCGCTAGTGTATCCATGATCACACGTTCAGGGAAGGACGCAAAGCAGCTCTTCTCAGCACGAAAGGGACAAATACAGCTGGTTTAACATCATCCCGCCGTCGTGTTCCTGCCCGCAGGTCCCGGAGAAGACTGCGTCGTCTGCTGGTGCCGGGAGGCCTGCGTCCTCCTGGGGTGCGGCCACAGGTGCCTCTGCCGTACCTGTGCCGTCAGGGTGTGTCTGGAGCTGAAGACGTGTCCCCTGTGCCGCAAGACGGTCAGACACCTCGCAGCCCTGCAGCCGCCTGACGCCTGGGCACCAGACCGCGCAGACGTGCTGGACGCGGTGAAGCTGCTCTGCTGACTTTGCGCAAACTGCAGTTTTCAACTGAGCCACTTATTCCAATAGTATTTACTGTTTAGCCAGCTTTTTAATATCAAATAATATTTAATACGTTTTTCTAGCTGGATGTTTTTACTGCAAACGTTCAGTCCGATCATCTGACAAAGGCCTTTATATATTTTTATGTTAAACGCTGGAGCTGTACTGTGATTTACTCCGGTCTCTCTACCTCTGCTGGCTTCCAGCTGCACCCCCTGCTTACACTGGCCGGCTCGTCCCTGCTGAGTGAAGTACCTGTCAGTTTTCTGAATAATAGTACTGGAATGATTTTTTTTAAAGGATGAAATATTTTTTCAAGAAACTCAATTTGATTTGTTTTCTCTTCAGAACTTGTGTGTAAATAGTGTAATTTTAACACCACTAATAATTTTTACTTCATTTTTACTTGTTCTCAGATTTGTTCTGTTTTATATAATTCAGTGATGTGTTGTCAGAAATTGCCGGATGACGGCGACCTGTTCGGAACCAGACATTTCAGAAAAGGGATGGGAAGACGGTTGATTATTTACAATGATTGAAACAGTAAAAGTGAATAAATTTTGTTTTGGTTTCCCTTCGTCTTCCTTTTTCTTGTTCCCCGGGAGGTGAGTGTGAGGCTCCTCCAGAAGGGCTGTAATCTAGGGATATGAACACAGTTCTGTACACTGGACCCTCCTTCCGCTCAGCGAGTCTGAGCTCTGCTGAAGACGCTGCCAGTTCCCCTGCTCCTCAGACCGGGGGGGGTCAAACTGCCAGGCTACGAGTGACACCCCCCATACAGTTGACCTTGTAAAAAATACTTTTACACATTATTTTAATGCATAATTGATGTGTGTGGCAGTGTGTGGAAGGGTGTGACTGTGAGTAGTGAGCTCTTCAAGTGGCAGCTGGAATCCAGGTGAGTCTGAACATCCTGTGCAGTCACCTCTGGATGTTCTGGTTTCCTCCCACTGTTCAAAGACGTGTTTCTGGTTAATTGGTCATTCTAAATTACCCATATTGTGTGTGTGTGTGTGTGTGTGTGTGCGCGAGCGTGTGCGAGCGTGCGCGCGTGTGTGGCCACCATGCAACGGACTGGTCCTCCATCCAGGGAGTAGCTTCACAGGCTCCAGGAGAGGCTCCGAACCACCGGCACCCCGAGCAGAACCCTGATCGTGGGTGGATGTTTGTTACTGGATACACTTTGCACAGTAAAGCTCCATATGACACAGAGTCTACATGGTGACCCGTCACACACTGTGTTGAGTGTCGATCTCCACCAGTTCCATCAACCTCACACTCCGTCGTTCTCTCGGCCCGCGTGCACCGGCCCTGTAGATACGTTCTCGGCCGCTAGGTGGCAGCAGAACAGCGGCGAAGCTCATCCGGAAGCGATCGAGAGCGCAGCCCTGCGGCGTCTTCCCCCGTTGCTCATTTCCCGAAAACTCTTCTAAAACTGTGCGACTTTTTTTAAAGTGGAAAGCACAGCTCAACACGTGCATCTCAAATAAATGATCGTCTTTCCTTTATCTGTTATAATCAGTACTAAATCATGGTAAGAAATGGTGCTGCTTGCCTTCCAGTCCAGGGAAACAGGGTGGTGTCTGCACATGTGTTTCAGTCATGATGCATTCAACCCATTTAATTGTTAGTCTGTGTCCAATGTTTACAATGTTTCCTCTTCCATCCAGGACTCAAAGGAGCGTCTAACCATTTCCTTCAAAGTCTTGCGTTGGGTGGCCAGCGATGGCTCTGGGTGGCAGGAGTGTGACCCATTGTCCCCGTGACACCACAATCCCTAAGGACACCCAGCTGGGCCTTTTTCTTCCACAAAGTGATCTTCTGACCCTCCGGTCTTTACTTCTCCAAAGTAAGTGAATGTTGTCACCCGGCAGCAGCTGTCTGCAAGAGCACCCAGAGGAAAACCGTGCAAATATACGGAAAACACGCAAATTCCACCGACAGCCCAGTTGAGGACCACGTTCACATTAATAGCTGAGGTGGTGTGAAACATCAGCGCTACTTGCTGCTCCCCAGACTTATCAGCATTCCTCCCGGCACCTTCACCCAGCCGGGGTTCAGTTTACACTGTGCTTTTCGAGACTGTCCTCCTGGTCCAGGTCTGACTCCACCAAACAGACACGAGAATGTGTGGTTTGGCAACTCAGATTTGCTTGGGTTCTGGGATCATGTGGCCACTTTATGTCAACATAACTTGACACTGTGTTGCTTAAGAGAACCGATTTTCTTCCTACCACAGTCAATGGCAGCAGAATTTTAGAAAGTATTTCTGACGGATCAACAGGAATCACTAGTAGCTGTTTTTTTCTTACCTTCCAAGCTCATCAAATAAGGTTAAAAGAAAGATTTTCTTGAGCAGCAGCAGAAAATATTGGCTTTGTCTCGCCTTTATTTGGGGTTCCTGTTATTTCACTGATTTCTGTTTGGGGGGATTAGGCAGAAGATAAACTTTAATACCACTTTACCTTCCTGGTTTCTGTTAAAAATGTCACCTGAGGCTCTCGATGAATTAGAAATTTGCTGCGAGACTCGATTTGTTCTATTTCCATCAGCAGTTCTTAGAGTGAAGAGCGTCGGTGCTCCTCGCTGTTGGAAACGGCCGAGGGAAGAGGAAGGTCGCCCCACGGGAGGGTTTCACCGCGGCGGAAAAAAACTGAGTAAGTAGAAACAGGACAGTAAGACACGGAAAGTGCTGCACCTTGAAATCCCAGCTGCATTTTACTGCCGTTTTGCATAAGGATGGGAGTGAATCACTGCGGAAATGTGGTCACTTTGAGGTCACAGAAGTGTGGCAATAGACACAAACCTCTGTTTATAGTTGCAGTAAATGTGTTGCATGTCACTAATAAATTTAAATACCACTTTAAAAAAATCCTGGAAGATCCTCAAGACGCTGTAAACCATCCCGTCCACTTTGCACCTGCTGCCAACTAGTGGTACAACCTGGTATTGCAGGCTGCTTTTGCCCCACAGCAAATTTCAACAAATCGAAGAAAAACGTGGTTAAAAATGAAAATGTTTGTTTCTTTTAAAAATGCACAGGTGGATGTGTGCAAGACCAGGTTCAGCTTTGCTCAGACAAAAGGGTTTTGTTGAGAGGAAAACGATGCTCCTGCTGTCAGCAAAGCTCAAGGAGTATTTACATGTGAAAAGATATTTGATGGTACAACCTTGAGCTTTTGTGCTTCCCTAAAAACATCAAGCAGTTTTAAAAAACCTGAGCTTAGTACAGGGTGGTATTGCAAAGGGGGGGAGGGTCTGCTGTGTGGGAGACAGTGCTGCCCCCCGTCACCTCCTAACAAGTCCATCCACCCTGAACTTTCAAATCCATGATGCCTGTGACCCTCAAAAAGCCTCTAGTTGCATCACTACCAGTTGCTGGACAAAAGAAAGGAAGAGTAAAAAGTGCTTCGTTTTTCTGTCTTCATCATGCTAACGTTCAAGGTTGAATATGCAGAGTTTGTATTTATTCTGAGGCCTGTGGTGGGGGGGGGGGGCAGTCACGCCGCTGCTGTTGTACAGCTGTGCTGATAAAGCACATAAAACTAACCTGATCATTTTGTCCCAAACAATGAGAGCAAAGTTAGGCTCATATGACTCGTGGTGACTTACTGTCCAAAGTTCCATAGGACAGCTGACAGCTGCTCTTGTCCTGGAGGCTGGATGTCCCACACGGAGCCACGACGGGTCACGTGGAGCTGAGTAACAGAACTTAACCTTAACCAGGCTGTGAAGGTGGGGAAACAGTGTGGACGTTCAGCTTCTGCGACAGTGACCACACTCCTCGCTCCATCCACCCTTCCGGTGCTCACTCGCCCCTCCCTGGGCCGAGGACCCCCCGCCCCCAGCTGCCTTTGGAGCCTGTTGTGGAAATACTGAGTCCTGCTGGTGGACAATCTATTCCAGCTGTGTGTGTGTGTGTGTGTGTGTGTTCCAGTCGGTGAATTTCTCACTATCAATGCAAGTGCTTGTATTTTCTCTACTGCAGTCTAAGAATATGAGCTGATGTGATCTGCGTGAGATTAGAGAAAATCTGGTAGATCTTTTCAGATGATGTTATCAGCACAGTTAGCAGATCCAAGACTCGGCAGAACTTCGCTGCTGTGGGAAGCTGGACACGCGTGGAAGTGTGTTTGTGGGGTTTACGGACGGAGAAGGAGGTGTTTCAGGTGGATGTGTTCAGATGAGCTGACGGGACGCGCAGTCGGGGGTGGGGGAGGGGAGGGGAGGGGAGGGGAGGGGAGGAGAGAGGGGGCGGCAGAGCCGGCTTTTTCCTGCTTGTGAAACGCAGAAGGGCGGTGCCACTGAACCCGTGCCTGCATGGGAATTTCTATTATTTCCAGCTGCGTGTGGAAACTATTACAAAGTCTCCACGTCCTGACGGGCCAGAGCGGGTGGGGAGCCACGCCCTCCCTCACACACAGCCGCCCGGAGCCTCACACACGAACGCGCCGAGCAGCTCGAGCCAGCCATCGTGTGTCAGAGCTCAGCATCACCCGCCACCCCAAGGACACCAAAGCGTAAGTGGCTCGTTCGCTTTCGAACCCGCTGTCATCTGCGTGTGAGAGGAAGGGAGACCGGCGCCGGAGGGGGTTGGGGGGGGGGTTGGCGTTGGTGCCATGTGTTCCACTTTGTTGGCCACTGCAGGGCCTGGACCCGTATCCCCTGGATGCTCATGATGTTAAGCTGTGTGTTTACCTGCTCTGTAGGCGTGAAACCGGAGTCAATGTTTGCTTTTATTTGTCTGTTATTCTGCTCCACTTCTGCATGGAAGGGGACACGTCCTGCTGCCAGCTGCTGTTTGTTTCACAGTGCATGCTGGGAAGCTCCTTCGATCGCTTAGGCGTTGCTGTCATGGTGTCGTGAGGAGCCCCGTGTGCTCTTGCTGCGGGGCCTCGCTAGGGACTTCAGACCCCCTGCCGGGTGCCCGGGTGTCCACCAGCCAGCAGAATCAGAAAACCTCACGGAGTCACGTCTTCAGCTGAGAATCGCTGCTTCTCCTTATTTTGGATCTTTACCTCCCACACAGTAAACAGCCGGGCTCTGGGCTAACCCCCATTCTCACTTCTGGTTGTCCTGCCATCTTCTTTCAAGGGAGGTGGGAGAGGAGCATCCCTGACATCATTTCCAGTGGGTGTTCCTCAGACCTTCTCCTCCTTCGCAGAGGAGCCATCAGACGGACACACAGATCGTACATCACGGCCACAACGGCACACAGCTGAGATTCTGTCTGCTTCGCTGCCCCTTGAGTTCCAGTTAACTGCCATCGTGTAAAAACATCTAACTTCTGTTTAGTACCACAGCGAAGAACGCCCGTCCCTCTGCATTTAGCGGACGGCGGCGCCACCTGACACATCACTCTGGCTGAGGTGCCGTTAAAGATTCTCAAACCCGGTTCAAAAGCATGTGAATTGTTGCCAGTCCTCAAAGGACTGAGGGATTGTCACCTCTTTAAACAACAAAGGCAGGTTGAAAAGTGCTCTGTTGTGTCATGTAGTTGGTGTTATTCTGCCCCGAATCCTGTTTTGAATGTACGCAGGTTCCTCAGCTCACAAACACAGATGGGACCACGAGCCTGTTTCCCACTCAGTTTCGTTACTCCAAATTCAATTTTAACCAAGTCACAAACAATAAGTGACGCAACTTCTGTTTATTTATGGGTCAGATTCTGCAAAAAGCCTCAAGCAGCTGTAATGAATGAAAAATGTTCTGTAACACTGCAGCTTTTCATCCATCAGTTCATTCTGAATAACTGTTTGTCCTGGCTTACAGGACGAGGGGGTGTAAACCCTCCTCCAGTGTCATACTTTAATTCTCCAAATTCATCAAAGTCAAACTGAGTTAAAACTTCCTTCAAACATCTGAATATGAAAATACATCATTTCAATACTAAACAACACTCAGCATTTGTCAGCTTCTGGTCACTTTCATTTTTTTGTTCTTTATTATTCTGTGTGCGTTTCACTGCTGACTAAAGGCTGCACCCTGGGGGGGGGGGTTCACTCAGCAACAAAGACATTTTAGAAAACAGAACAGTGAAGAAAAAGGCCATGAAATAAAGTGCTACGCTGAAATCTGTTAGTAGCTTCTAGAATCTGTAAGTCGACTGTTCGTGACCAGAAAAGCCGTTGTTTTTTAATCAAACTCTCAGTGAAAATATTTGACTGTTTTAGAGGAAATTGGAACACAAAACAACGGATGTCCACCGAGGAGGAGGGAAAATAATTTCCCCCTCTTCCTACCGGGGCTGTTGTGACAGGGCTGGTGCTGCAGGTACAGCAGCGATGCGTCGGGGGTGAAGGGGGTCGGGGGAGGTGATGGCTGATGGATGACGGCTGACAGGTGAAGGGTAGGGGCCACTGTTTGTGTCCTTGTTTCCCACAGAGACCCGGGGCAGAGGTGCCAGGTCTGCGATCAGGTCTCCTGACTGACAGGGTGTGCAATGCGGGCACAGCGGGGGCACCAGCGCCTCTCGGCAGACAATCTGTCCGTTTTTTCCTGCCTTATTTGCTGAGGCTCTGCCATCCACCAAAACCAGTTCTGGATTTGGTGTGTTTTTTTGGCTGCTCCGCCGCAGCGGAGCACATTTTGCATTTAAAAATAAATAGGTTTACAAATAAAATTAAATTTAGTTTAAAAATTGCTGATACCATTTTAAACAGACAAGGCTGACAGCTTTTACTGGGTATCACGGGATGAAGTGAAGAAGAGGGACGTGTGAGGTTTGCTGTGTTTATTGTCCAGGTCAAATCACAGTAAATGTGGTGACACTGTGCAAACGCGTTAGATAAATTCATAACACTACACAATGCAGTTTACTGCAATATATACCTTTTTAAACTTACAGTACACCGGACGGTCCTTTATGGTGTTTGTTGATTTTTAAAAAATTTATTTACATTTTTATTTGTTTCAGTTTTTTTTTTTCCGAAAAAGCTTTGGATAAAAATTCATTGTAGTAAAGTGTCCAAATGCCAGTCAAGATCTTCCCTATTTAGCTATTTTCAAGAGCCCTTAAATTGAAAATTGGGATACGGAGCATTCGAATGCCGAGGGTTTGCTCTATAAACTGCCTCCTCACCTGAAACGTGTTTCTTGCCCAAAACTGTTACCTCACTGAGTAAAAATGCAGGGTTTTACCTGCTGGTTCGTCACTGTCAGATGTTTTAGCCCAAGTGGAAGAGCCAGTTTTCAGTTGGTCATGGATGTTTTGTGTCATGCAGCTATTCATGGCATCACCTGAATGTGCTCTTCCAGAGAGCCAAACCTGTTCCCCTTCTGTTCAGTAGTTACCAGCTCCCTCACCTTGATGCTACCCTGAAGCTGTGGGCACTGTTGACTAAAGCGGCGCCCCCACAGGGTGGTGCTGCAAGGTGGGCAGCGGGAGTGTCTTCACGAACTTGGCAGCATGTTTTGCCCGGGGTCTCCTATAACCACCTCCATTTTTTGTCAGACAGGAGTTAAGGGGGCCAACGGGGCTGAGGTTTACTCCACAAACAGTTTGTTCTCCTGCCCTTAACCCAGTGCTGTGAAATATCACCTTATCGTAACAAAGAGCCTCCCTCGCCGAGGGAGCCCAGCTCTGGCAGGCAAGAGGACTGTGTCTTTTGCACGGCGCTGGAGAGTTGCCATGGTGATGCTTGTCAACCGGGAAGTCCTTCCCAGAGAGAGAGAGAGAGAGAGAGAGAGGGAGAGGGACAAGGGAGCCAGAGGAGGGACTTGCTAGAGGACAGAGGGCTTGCAGGCACCTCTCAGTTGGCAGTTGGGCTGGACTGTGCGAGGCGGCTGCTCTTCGGTGTCCTCTGCGTGGCTCGGTGAGTGACGTTTCCACAGCCAATGGCACCTCCGGGGCTCACTGCTCCATGCGGCCACAGCCGGGGCCAGCTCTGGTGACGGACCGCAGGATTGAGTTTCATTCGGGCTCGTGGTTGCTGTTTGTGGGCCCCGCCTGGGATGTGCTCGTCTCTCCTTCGGCTCTCTGAGCAGAAAGAGGGTCTCGGGGAGGTCTTGCTCAGCTGTGTCTTTCCAAAGGGCTCTTTAACACCCAGGACCACCTGAGTAGGTGACCAGGAACCGCGCCGTGAGCCTGATTTTATCGCACCCGGGCATCATGTCCGTTTTCACATTTCGTGAATAGGGCTGCTGGAGTTGGGAGAGTGTTGGGTTCTGGGACCCCAGGAGACACTGGCAGTAGCAGAGAAAGGGTCTGTGGTGGTTTAAGCCACACGGCCAGGGTGGGGGGGGGGGGGGGGGTGCAGGCTGGTGTGACGTGGCTTATATGTGCCATGTGGACGAAAACAGACCATCCNGGGGGGGGGGGGGGGGGGTGGTGCAGGCTGGTGTGACGTGGCTTATATGTGCCATGTGGACGAAAACAGACCATCCGTGCTGTCAGGGGCCCTTTTCTTTTCTCGGTTCTGGGAAACGAGGCCCCCAAATCTCACTGTGACCAAAGCTTTACCTCCTCAGGCTCGCAGCTCCTCGTGTCTGTCTGACGTCCCTCCGAACCTCAACTTGATCCATATTATTGCAGCTCGTTGGCCGTTTATCGCAGGAGGTGAAAGGCCACAATATGGGGGCCACGCCTGATGGCGGAGGGGAGTCGTACGTCAGTTCGCGTCGGACGTCAAACGGGGACGTGTAGCCGGGGGTAGGAAGGGCATCGACGCAGAAAAACGCAGCGGGAAGGAGACCCCCCGGACTGCGGAAATGCAAACTGGAGGCTGCAGTTCGGACCACAGATTGTATGGAAACAATGCGGGTGATAAGCGGGACGGAGGCGAATGCTGCTGTCGGAGTCGATATCCAGAGGAGGGTAAACCGTTCGCCGTAGGAAGGAGGCGATTACGTAATTGACGTCTGTAGGAAGCAGCAGATGAAAGTGTCCATTTACACGGGGGGAAAGGGGGAGCAGCCCTTCCCACGCGGCCATTCTGCACACGCTGTGAAGCAACCATACAAGGAGACAGAATGATTCTGCTTATGATCCGTGTGTGTATCTCTCGCCCAAAAGATATTATAAGCAGACTAACTACTGGTCCTTGTATGGCCTTCGCCTTGCCTTTGGACAAATTGGCAAACTGGCTTTTCATTCGGGGGAAAAGTTGCTGAAAACTGCATCTCTATGTTGCAGAAAGGTCACGATTTTTCACGGTTATGAAGAGATGGCAGCCTCCACCAGTTGCCAGACACCATGCCAGCCTGGGTGAAAGTCTTGCCCTGTACAGGTTCTGGTATCAGAAGGACAGATGTGGGTGCAGCAGGGAGGGAAAGGTGTGTGGTTGACAGGACTTGAGGGTATGGAAGCTACCTGGTAAGTGTGAGAACACGAGTGGACGTTTTTAGTACGGTGTAACTCCTAAGTCCTTTTCCCCTTTTATTCCGTCTTCTGCTTTGGCTTTTTGAGGACTTTGGTATAAATGCTGGTTAGTAAAGGTGCAGAGACGTGCAGACTGTTCGTCTTTGTGAGATACATCAGTGTTTAAACACACTGATAACACCTGATCTGAACACCATCCAACAAGGAACCTGTTCCTCAGCCCAGGAAATGCGCATATCTTCTCAACATGCACACACGCTTGAACAGATGAGGCGTGTCAGATGTTCAGCTGCTGTCAAAGCGATCGCTTTATCGACGTACAGCTTCTTCCCTATTTGATCAGGGCTTCCGGTTGATGCTGGGATCCTATTATGTTGGAGAATTGGGTGCTGCTAGTTTTACTGGTCTGAACACATTTTGACTGCTTCATGTAGTATCAGCATGAAGTTATCACCAGGCCCTGTTTTCAGGTTCCCGTGACAAACATCAGTTTGACCTGCTGGTTTTCCACTGTTTTCTTCTATCGCTGAATACTGGGCAAACAGCCCCTGGATGCATTTATTGGCAGCAGAGAGTCTAGAGAGAGGGGAGTGAGTGTATTTGGAGCCTCCAGGGACTGGGACTCTGATGGAGTCACTCGCTCCCAAGGCAGGATCTGTAGCCCATCCTGGAAATCCCTGGATGGAACTCCGGCCCATTGTAGACTGATGGATGGTAGCTGCTCATAACTGAAGTGATGCCTCCTGGAATTTTTTGACTTGCTTGGGAAGCAGCCCTGTAAATCCACGGAGAAAGAGATGCCTGTTAAAGGGGCTGGTTTGAAGCCTGATGGTAGCTGGTTTGCATCCCAGAAGGAGCCTTGCTGAAATGTGCACAGTGGGTTCAATTCTACGCTGCTTCCGATAAAGCGATTAAACTAAGGGAAAGAGGAGGCTGCTGACCGAGGGGGTCCCAGGCTGCCCTGCTGCTGACAGTGACCTCTGACCCCCCCACTTCCATGTTACAGTTGTCTACTTATTGTTTGGCAGATACTCCACCCAAAGTGGCCTTGTTATGAAACCCTGGCTCCCTGTGGGACGCTTCCAGCACCAAGGTATCCACAGATCTCCTCGATTTAAGAAAAGAATCACTTCAACGCCCATTCTGCTGGTGAATTTGTTCCGCTTTGAAGGGATTTTCTCCAGGGCTTCGTTTCTGTTGGGAGCGCTAGGCGCGCAGGGAGGTGGCCATGGGAGGGTCCCACAACTCCTCCGAGAATGTTAACTCACCCATTCATTCCTTCCGTAGCGCCCAGAGGACGCTAGGAGACTGCACAGAAGCTTTGGATTTATATCTACCCCTAAACATTTGATTCCACATGCAAGGAGAATGTTTCATTAAACACAGTATGTGCCAGATGTCCCGGTGAGGAAACCGTTCAAGCAAAAGCTGAAACAACAGCTCTGTTGTCGCTGCGGGGGTGTTTACTGCCTGGTGACAGCCTCCAGGTCACTGGAATTGTGTCTGATGTTATGGCCAAGTTTACACGGCCGTTGACACAGCATCGAAGGGCCCGAAGCATCTCGCCAGCCCCGGTAATAAGTCAATCGGGTCTGTTCCTTCAGCCTCGGGATCCCAGGCCCATATTAGGGAAAAAGCATCTGTAAATATGTGACTGGATCACTTGGCAAAGCTCACACCTCGCAAAGAGGACAACGTTCCCATTAATTCCGCATAGCAAACAAGCACACTAGGAGCACTTGGACAGAATCCCGCCCGATGCAGAGCCTGGGATTCGTGACCTGTGGAGAACATGCGTCAAAGTAAACACAGCCCAGGGGTCGACGGGGTTCCAAGGAAACACGTTCACCTCACATTGGAACTGATTTTACCTTATTAGGTCGGATTTTGTTGTTGCTGTCTGTATGTGTGTCTCAGGGGAAAAGTATGAATTGAAGTTCTTGTTTAGGTAAGAACTAGAGGTAAAGCATGAACCCCCCCCCCCCACACACATGGCCCTCATTCTTTGTCCTGTGGGGTTTGAGGTACCGCTTTTGTTTTTCTTCGATGTTTTTCTCAAATGTTCAGGACGAGTTGGAATCGGATTATCTCTGTTTACGTGGTAATCCCAGAAAAGAACAGTTTAGACAAACCAGACAAGATCTTAAGTAAATTGCCGGTATTTTCTCGAAACGGCAAGCGCTTGCCGGTGACGTCAGCAGTATAAGGGCGCAGCCGGAGTCGGGGAAAGTCACGGTAAAGGATATAGATCCCAGAAGTCCTTCCAGTTTTGCCACATTAAAAAGTGATAATACTGTGGTGTACAGCTTTACAAAGGCTCAGTGCTATCGGTTTCTGAATGGAAAGGGATGAAGAATGGAGAAGAACGGCGGGGGTGGATTCCAGAGAGGGATGTAAATACATGAATGGTGACAGTGTAGTGGGGAAGAAGGGGGCCGATTGTTTGCTCTTTCGATGTCGAGCGAAAGATGCCGCGTAGGAAACGCGGGCTGCGCGTGTGGGTGTGGAGTGGGTGCCGAGTGGGCTGATGCTCAGCGGTGTTTCCCGCAGCGCTCGACCTTGAGGCTCACGTCAGCCCGACCGGCGGGGGGCTGAGTGACAGGTGAATTAGTTTGGGATGTCGGAAGTGGTGAAGAGCGAGGTCGATGGACAACGACGGAAACCGTCACGGCCTCCTGGAAGATGAGCGCACGGACCACCCAGAATGCCGATGATGACAAGCTCACCTCGGGGTCGCCGAGTGGCTTTTGTTCTCTGTTACACACCCAGTGTGTTTCTTCCCCCCCCTTATGTAATGTACATCAATGGCTGCCACTGACTTACGGTGACATAATCCCCTGGAACCAGCAAGGGAAGTAAAATCCCGTGGGCACCGGGCCAGGGTGTTTGGGACAGCGATTATGTCTCTCTTGGTCTCTTGTGTCGGTCACGGCCGCTAACGCTCGCTTGCTCTTTGTCCCACGGAAAACTCACGCAGCCAGCAGGATTCGGAAAGTTCTGGCTCGCACCCAAGTGCCAGTGAGTGGACAGGAAAGGCCTAAAGTTACTTATCAGCCCCTGAAGTTCCAATGTAAGCAGTTTGGGGAAGTGGAGGACCCCGGTCACCATGGTGACAACCTTCGGTGTCCCTTGAAGCCTGCCGCTCTGTGGTAGCCGTCCGCAGCGGACCTGGTTCACCACCCCGCCGCTTTGGCTTCTCTTTGATGTCGACTCAATGTCTGCAGCCTGGTTCTCCGAGGCGCTGCGATTTTGAGCATAAAATCAGCCCAACGGTGTGATTTATCAGCACCCCCCCCCCGACATGGAAGAAAAAACTTAGCTGCTGACTCACCTGTTTGGCTTGAGATCGTCCTGCTGCGGTCAGTAAGGAGAGCTGTGCGACGCAAACTTTCCGCGTCAGGGTTGTTGGATGGCCGTCGCTGGAGGGATCGCCGGAAGCCTGGCTCTCCGTGTCACGCGCCCCGCAGGCGGGGGATCCTGCACCACCCTCCACCTTCATATTGTACCGCAGTCCGGACGATTCCTAGGGTGACGTGCAAGGCGGACGTCACTTCTGAACAGACCCGGTGGGAAGTCTCCCTGAGATAAACGTTTTTGACAGATTAAACGGCAGAAAAGAAAAACTCTGTTCTGCGCGTTTGATGTCCGACCTGTGCGCGTGATGCTCGGCAAATGTCAGGAATAATTTCGTTTCTTTCGAGACCGAGGGCTCCCTGCACAAGAGACGTTCAGGATATCCGGCAGTTTGATTTGTACGCAAAGGCGAACATTGCGAATGACTCTCATTAGTTCTGCCCGGAAGCAGAACCTCGGTTTCCCACTTTGATTTCATTACCTGCTTCAGCAGAACAATGAGCTTCATTGTTTGCGCTGCCTGTGGAGCAGGAAGCCTTTGTCGCCGTTTCTTTCTCGCTGTGTCCTTGGTTATAACCATTTCTGTGCCGCATCCCGGGTGACTGTACAGGTTAACCGATCATTATTTTTCTTTGAATTTTCACAGGAGTTGAAAACTGTCAGATCCTGTGCAGTTCTGGTCACCGTTACCTCCGTCCGTACTGTCCGTTTCCTTCCACATATCGCGCACGATATCTTCTGAAATAATTAGAAATTTGATCATCAGAATATTTTAATTTCGGCAGTTTCTTTCACGGACGAACAAGAATACGTGACCTGGACAGCATTAAAGGCACCTTCTCTAATGCTTGCCAATACAACAGTAAGATATGGTGGATGATATACCTAAAATGCAAGGGTGTGAATAATTCTGACCAGATCTGTATACACTGTGTTTTTAAAACTGTGACCTTTAAAAGCTAATAATGTGTGTGTGTGTGTGTGTGTGTGTGTGTGTGTGTGTCCCCAGAAGACAGAGGACTGCGCCTTTTGCAATAAGGACTGACCGAGGACCGACGACATGCAGCCTCAGGTAGGGTTTGGCACCAGATCCGTCTGCTTATACAAACCAAGGCCTCTGAAGTGAGAAGCAGAAAGGCCTCCGATGGGATCACTGCACGCAGAAAACAGAACGCCATAGCAGTCACTTCCCCGCTGAGTGGCGGACGCTGCGAGCGGCACGGGGCCCCCTGCGGTAAACACTTGAGCCTGGAGTCCCCCTCCCACTCTTAGCTGATTTTGGCCGAGTATCTCAGTGCTGGAAAGGAAGTACAGGTCTCATTCAGTAACACTTTCGCGGGCCTTCCCGAGCCCCGAGGACCATCCCGTTGGCCGCGGCTTTGCACGTCGCCAGGCTCCTCTCGGCTGGGCCGAATCTCAAAGGATGCCGTGTAAAAGTGTCGAGCAGCAGCGGGACAATAAAACGCAAAGAAAAAGACAACGGGAAGGCGGACTGTCTGTGGAAGGGTTAGAATTTCTACGTAAATAACCCCGGTCTGTTCAAGCACAAAGGCTGCCCCTGGATTTATCTAGATACAGTTTCACGGGCTGTGAGAAACCCGGGTGCTTCCCATGACCCCAGTGTGCCGACGGTGACGGCTCGGACCTCCCTCCCGCCCGCAAGCCAGCCGGACTCGAGGGCTGCGGGTGGGTCGTGGCCGGGTGCGCGCGGAGGAGGCGCGTCGTTTCCACAGAAACGCCGATTTTGGGTGTAAAGCGGCAACAGAGAGCATCGCCTCTGCTCTGCTAGGCCTCTTCATCCCCCGTCTTTCCCCACCAAATTGACGGACTGTCTTGGCGGCCGGTTAATGGGCGCATAATGAGCCTCTCGTATTTCACCCCGCTGAATGGGCCTTTTCTCCCACTCATGCAGGGGAGTTGATGAAGAGGTCGGGCTGGCGCTTCCTCCAGGTTTTGCTTTAAATAAATTAATGTCCTTGTCCAAAGCCCTGCTACGTGGAGGGTAATCAGAACAGAGAAAAGAGCTTCTCCCGAACGAGGGTCCGCTGAGGAGGTCCCACCGTTCTCGTCTCTGTCCGCAGCGAAACGCAGAAGTCCTGGACCACTTGAACGGCTCGCGCATCATCTTCTCGGGCACCGAGGGGCCTCGGTACCACAGTCCCGCCGACTTGACCCAGGATGTGGTGGTGATCTCCCCTGGGCTGCCCACCCCGCCACGGAGCCCCAGCCACAGGCAGGCTGCCGGGGAGCAGAGGGTAGGTTTATCGACCACAGCATGCCTGTGGTTTCGGCTCCAGCGCGGTTCTTTATCCCACAGACGACTTGACCATTACTGCCCCCCTGTGGAAGCGATTGCCATCACAGCCGACCTTGTACAGTAAATGGACTCCAGGGTTATTCTTTGCAGTCCGGCACACAGTTCATACATGGCTAAGGATGCTTTGCTGTTTCTTCCAGCCCTTGGCAAAGTTTTGTTCTCACTAACTTGCCTTTGACTTCAGTCCTCGGAGGTGAACGGCGGAGGCCCTCCTGTCCTCAGCTTCGGCTGCTACTACGGCCAGTTNCAGTCCGGCACACAGTTCATACATGGCTAAGGATGCTTTGCTGTTTCTTCCAGCCCTTGGCAAAGTTTTGTTCTCATTAACTTGCCTTTGACTTCAGTCCTCGGAGGTGAACGGCGGAGGCCCTCCTGTCCTCAGCTTCGGCTGCTACTACGGCCAGTCGCAGTCAGCAGGTACGTTTCCCGTGAATCGGCTCTTCAACGTACCAACTGTGTAGCGACACAGAAAACTCCACGAATCACCACGCCGTTCACCCTGAAGTACAGCTGGCTCTATTACAGAATCAGCGTGAACATAGTACATAAAAAGTCTGTTCTGCGCTCACGGGGCAAAATTATTTAAATTATTTTTATTGCCCCCCGAATTATCGGGACGGTTTGTCACGTTATGGCAGGAGGCAGAGACTTTGACATGTCGACAGACGTTTTCCCAGCAAAGAGTAATGATGTTTATAAATCTCCGCACAATAAACAAGCTTTTGCATAAATGTATTCCGATAAACAAACTGATCGCTGGTCTAAAATGGGTATAACCTCGCTGTATCAGACAGCGTCGCACCGATGTGGGGCAGCCAGATGTTCTGAACAAACACGCAAGTCTCACCCCAGTGTTTCAATAGCCTTTGTAACGGAAGACGTTTTTTTGAAAAAACCTCCGATTAAACAAGTTAAATGACACAGCGAGGACCGAGGAGGTTCTCACCCCACCGCTGCGGCGTTTCGCAGGGTCTGTGGAAGTGGGGCCGGGGCTGGAAAGAACTAATGGTTTAGAAAAGCTATAAAAGTAAATATTTACAGCTGTCCAGTTCACCATCGCTGTGGTTAGTTTATTGTCACTCATGCAGGGTGAAAATGTCCTCAAGTGGTCACATCCCCCGTGACGGGGAAAAAACAGTTGCACCCTGAGTACAGGACTCCCCTCTGGACACGAATCTCTGACTGAGAGTGGAACCATTTTAAGAGCCTTTTCCGACGTGCGGCCAAACACAAGGCGGAATGTGGATGGTGCGCGGTGGCTCCAGCGTGCGAGACCCCCGCCTGGCCGATTTGCCGGGGAGTTTGGGGACGCCCGCGTCTGTTGAAAGGAGTCATTTCTGAAGCCCCGCGTTCGCCGAGGACTTTAGTCACGTCGTGCCGGCGGTGAGGGGTCAATGAGCCGTGAAGGTTCCCACTCGGTGATGATCTGTTTGAGCCCCTGAGCCGCACAGCAGCTTCTGTCTGTCCTACGCAGTGGTGAAACACCCTGTGTCTCCCCCTCCCCCACAGCCGCCGCAGCAAATGGGGACTGCAGCGGGACGGCGGCCGCACCGCCCAGGTCTGCCCGGCCCGAGGAACGCCTGGTGAAGTTCTCGGGCATCGGACCCGTGGACGAAACTGGGATGCCCATCGCCTCCAGATCGGTCAGCACCTCAGTGGAAGGGTGGGGGGCGGGTTGGATATATGATGGGAGATATCATTAAAGAGCATACAGTGGACTCCATCTGCTCATCCATCTTTCAACACCTTCCGCTTTAAAGGCTGCATTGAGTTCGTAAGTACGACCGAACCGGTCGACTTAGCGTCACCCCCTCCAGCGCTGTGTAATTCGCAACAAATAGGTTTTCATTTCTTCTGCATTACGCGCTTTATGTCCTGGCTTAGCTGCTTACCGGCCTCTCTGTGTCGGCTCGGCAGAGTGTGAACAAGCCCAAGGACTGGTACAGGAGCATGTTCAGGCAGATCCACAAGAAGGCAGCAGGTAAAGCCCCACCTCACCCTCACCCGTACAGGATTCCTGTGTGACAGTCACGGCGGGAGGCCAAAAAACCCGGAAAAGCACTCGGGCAGCCGAGGAAGCGAGAGCGGCGGCTGGCTCGAACCCCGGGGTATTTTCAGGACGCTTTGCTTGTCGGCTCCCGAGTGCTGGGATGTACATAGAGCCCGGCTTCCGCGTGCTGTGTCACGAGGCTCTCGGGCCCCCGAACCCGCTTAAGTTGTTCGCGGCGGGACCTGAACGGGCTGTTGGACGCCAGCGAGGCGTCGCAGTGAGAAGACAGACGTCACGGCGTGTTAATGAGCGTTGGGTTGGGAAAGTATCGCGACAAATTCGCAGCCGAGGATGAAGTGCTAGAATCGCACGCTTTGTTGCCAGGGAATAGCGCAGGTCTCCACCCCATCCCAGTTGACCCATATATCTGTCATTGCCCCTGTCCCCCTCTGGCCCAGTGTACACACCTCACACCGGTGTTCTGTGTTGCAGAGCTGGAGATGACTGACCCTGGTCTCTGGTCTGCGGATGGTGAGTACGGACCTCAGCTTTCCTCCCTGTTTTTATGAAGGACCTGGCGGGATCTTCGCTGTGTGAGATGTTTCGTAGAGGCGGAAGGTCACAGCTGGACAATCTCGATCTGCCCTCTTTCTCTACCCCCACCCGCCCCCACGCCAGGAGATGCAACTCCACGTAAGAACCCCCCTGCTGAGGGAGCACCGGAGAGCCAGCAGTCTGATCTGGATGCCTTCACCCTGAGCTCACGTGGAGCCCTGCCTGACTGGTGGGTTCTGGAGAGACATAGTCTTCCAACCAGCTCACTAAAGTACCAGGGCTTTTTCAACACTGCTTTGCATCCTCAGAGCCTTAGAACACGAGTGATGGTAAAGAGATGGTCTGCAGATGTGGTTCTTGTCCGTGTGGCTCATTTATTGTCTCGCTGACCTGCTGTGTTATGGAGTAGGTCAGAAGATCCCATCTGTAACATGTGGGGTGATTGTGGGGAAGGCAGGGAAATGGTGGACACAGACCGAGTGTAGAAAATATGCGTGAAGGTGCTTCACAGCCAGAGCAGACATTGGGACCTTGTTAAATACACTAAAGAAAATGCAAGACCGAAAAAAAAATTGAAATGGAACAGTGAGGTTTGCTGGTTACCAAAGCAGAGGACATTTCAACACAGCTCTCGGGACACCTTTCAACTGTCTTTTTCTCCTGCCAAGTTCATGGCCGTCTCCTGTCACAGTCCAGCGATGATTAAACACCAGAATGGAGATGAGTAAGTCGTCCGGGAAGTTGTGGCCCCGTGTTGGGTTCTGGTTTTCTCTCCTCCCTGTGTTTTTGCCCGAGTGAAAGAACAGCTTCGATAGCTTTACTGTGTGGAATTTGTGCATTAATATGAGGTCAAGCGCTTGATCTCTTGCATCATTCAAGAAAGAAGCAGATATTTCAAATCTGCTCGAGAGACGGGGAACGGAGGCCCAGAAAGGTGGGCTTTGGGGTGTTTGGGGTGCGTGGTGAAGTGTGTGTCTGCGGTTCTTGTGCGTTGCAGGACCCAGCTGGCAGATGGAAACAAACCATCGGACTGGAGGAGGCAGCACCGGGAGCCAAGGAGCATATACGATTTTGAGCCGGGTCAGGGCACCGCTGTAGAGGGTGAAGTCCAGGTAAGAGGGACCTGCTCCCAGTGCGATGATGTCACACACACCTATCCGCCACGCAGCACCCAGGCCGGGCAGGGAACCGGGCACTGTGCCGGTGAGAAGGAAGGAAAACGGAAGAAATGTAGTCAGTTGTTTTTTCCTCCAAACTCTCAGTGATTCCCAAGTTTCATTGACTGAAGTGTCCAAAGTAGCTTTGATTCATTAAGAAACTTGCACCCTTGAAGCTGTCGAGCCACCTAGAGACTCTGCAGGCAGCGTGTCGACTTGCTGAGGCGGGCTGTGCACTGGGGGAAGTTCTCAGGAAGGTGTTGCTGCGGAAGTGGATGGCCAACGTGGTTGTGTGCGTGGAGAAGATCTGAAGGCTAGCCGTGTCGGAGCTTGCTTGGCCAGGTACCTCTCAGGGAAAACTGGAGGACAGATGTTTGCCATCGATCTGCTGCTCTCTAGTATGTGGTCTCGCTTGTCTTCTTTTTGAACTGCGGGACACGCTGCGAAGAGCCGCGTCTTTGAGAAGCGTGTTGTGTTCAGGCGAAGTCTTCAGTCGCCGCTTTCTTCTCGACAAGATGTCTCTAAACTTTATTTCCTGGCTATAAAAACTCGATGGTATCTTGCCACTGCTGTAGATAACGGAACCCACACGCTGGAATGTGCACGTTCTGCTTTAAGGTGCGCGCGACTGTCTCCGAGGTGTTGCGGGACAGTCGCGTGTGACGGAGAAATGGGGAAGAGTGTGAAGATGGAGGTTGGCCAGTTTTTTATAGCCAGCAAGGCACCGTTTTGCCTTAAAGGCTGAGACAGTACATGTCTGTGATGTTGAAGCAGACGCCGTACCTGGGTGGGCGGCGGACTGTCGCTTTGCAAGCAGAGGGTCGGCACGATCCAAAGTCATTCGGTGACCCCGAGCGGGCTGCAACCTCTGTGTGGGTTCACATAAGACAAAAGCATCATATCCCAGCCCTGCTGCAGAGAACTTCTCCAGAGCTCTCAGACCGTGTCTAGCTGCTCTTCAGACAGATGACATCATCATCCACTCTGTTTTGACTGAGGGGGTTGAACGTTGGCTGCGGGGTCCAGCTTTGGCGCAGGGAGGGGGCCAACACTGCCAAAGTATTTTGACAAACTTTTTAAAAAGTAAAAGGTCTGGAACTGTAATGTGTTCAACATTATACCCTTTTAGAGAAGTTTACTTACTGGGAAGCCACACAAGGCATAAACAGTTCCCTTTCTTAAGCTGCTTCAGTCCACGATTCATTAAGAAGACGCCACGATGATCTGCTTAGGACTGATTTTCTGGAGACACATTAAGCCTGGCCTTAAAATAAATTCTGCTGTCAGCAGGAACTCATCAGCGGAGATCTTTTTTAGTCTAAAGTAAGCGGTACACCGCGCTGGTCCCGCGCTTAAGCTGGTTTCATCAGTTTAGTCCCTTCTCTTCTGACTGCTCCTTCGCCATCCCACTGGTTTGACTGCTGGTGTGACCTTCTGCTTGTCCTCCCCACCCCAGGGTCAGAGGTTTCTGTACAGGCCCCCAGCAAAGCCCCATACCCCCTCCATAGAGGTGAGTGTGAGCAAGATGAAGGAAGACGCGCATATCTGCAGTGAACAGGGGTCTGTGTGCTGAATGTGGATGAGGGAGGGATGGCTGAGGCCTGCAGACAGGTACTTCATACAACGACACACAGTCCAGTGATGCCAAGGGCACGCCCTGCTGTGTACCTGGGCTCCAGCCTCGCCACGCGACTTATCACCCACGTAGGAAGGGGGCCGCGTGGCCTACAGGGGCGAGGCCGATCTGCCTTGTTCTCTAGGTGACACTCACTAGACCAATGGGACACTGTTGAAGAACTGTGTCGTTCTATTTAAACTCTTTCCACACACTGAGATGTACAATTCTTGTCCTTGATAGGATCTCACTTTCTGTTTGGGGTAAGCAAGGGCAGCGGCATCATTTCTGTTTGTCTCCAGAGGGCCTTGCATAACCTTTGTCCCCCTACCCACCCCCACCGCTTGGGTCAGGCTATGTTGGTCTCAGAGTTGAGCCGTTTTGAGGCTGAGCTGGACTCGGACATCCAGGGCCTGGAGCGGAGACTGTCTCAGAAACGGCAGCGGAGAGCCCGGGGCGAGGTACTGAACCCCCCGCGTCGCTGCTGAAATCTGCACCGAAATCCTAACCCCGTCGCACTCCCCACCCAGCAGGAGACACAGAAGGAGAGGTGCTTGCCGGGGCGCCATCTGACCCATCTTAATTCGCGTCATCAGAGGGGTGAAGGTGTGAAAATGCTGGGGGAAACAGCATCACTTCAGCCTCCTAAAATTCCGTTCAACAATCCAGGCCCCCGCTGGCCCCCCAGGGCCCTCTCACTCTGCCTCTTTCTCTGGGAGTTTGCGGCCCCTTCGGTCTGCATGGTGTCTCCCTTCCCTGGGAAAGCAGAGTCAGGAGTCAGGTGACCTCTCGTGACAACGTCACCTGAGCTTGTGCATCCCTCCCATCCCCACCCCACCCACCTCATCCTCCAACAGCCCCCCGCTGAACATGAGCTCACCGCCTCCTGCCTACAAATCAGTAGCGTAAACGACGACTGTCCGTCTCTCGCAATTTGGCTTCGGCATGAGCGCCAGCGCCGGAATGTGACCATGACTGTGGCGGTGCATGCGGGACCGCCGTCCTGAGGCGCGACCCCCCCGCAGCTCAGCCTGCATGCGTAGAGGACGAGGACGGAAACCGGAAACATTCACTGCGGCAGTTTGGCTGTCACAGATTAGTGAACTGCCTTCACGATAAGTGCCTCTCGCGGGGGGGCTCACTCCCGTCCGTCAGAAAGACGGCTGACCGCACTCGTACACAGAGGAGAGTAGGACCCAGGGGTGTTCCTGGTCCCCGTGTGAAGCGGCCCCACCCCCTCGCGCTGAACGCCTGTGATATTTCCCCTGTGGTTTAGCGAGAGCGACAGGCTCCACCGAGCAGCCAGCTCAGCCTTCAGTGTGATTTCTGCTTCCCAGGGTCCCATCGCAGCGGCGGCGCAGGTAGCAGAGAGAGGACCGGGCACCAGGTAAGCCTCCCTGTGATCACCTGCTGTGTGAGTTTGAATATGTGTGTGTGTGTGTGTGTGTTTCTGCGTTCGAAGTGTGTCGGATTATGCGAGCGTGCGGTGGGTGTGGTTGTCCCAGGTGTGTTTGTTGTCGTGGGGGGGGGGGTTGTTATATCAGTTGCATGTTGCTGTGACTTTGGCCTGGAAACTAAACTAAACATTTCCGAGCGCCGGGGAAAGTCGCGGGACCCCGGCCGGGCCCCCGTGTGTCCTGCTTTAACACGCGTGTCCCACTGTCAGGTCACCAGGAACCGGTTCAAACTCCCTCTTTTATTCAGGCCGATTGTTTGAAAACTGGTCAAGCTGCAACAACAAACGCAGCGCTTTGTGTGTATTTACGCACGCTTCCTTACGAATGAGTTTATTCTTGACAGTTGCTTCTTGTTCCGCCCCGATGAGCGTTGGTTATGACTAACGTCGAGCTTGAATTCCCTTTTTTGTACGTTTATTGGCTGCCGTCGAGCAGCAGGATGTCGACTCCCACCGCTGGGCTAGCGGATCCATCACGGTAATACGCAGCTCTCTCAGGGCTGCTTCGCCACATTCTTTACTGTCTCACTGAAAAACAACTTCTGCTGATGTCCGCCGTCCTGCTCTGACCTGCCGCTCATCCTCTGAGCACCGCAGGCCGCACCTACATCCACCGTGCGGCCGTCACGAACGGAGGTGCTGCAGCCCACGCGCAGAAACTTCTAGAAATAATCCCGCAAAGTTGACAGAAAGTCGGACTTTAATTTCTGGCCATGATTTCTTCTGACGTCGGTGCGACTTGGGTTTTGTGTTTGTGGAACGGCCACAAAGGTTGCAGTTGCATGAGCCCGATTGTAAAATGAAGGGAACCTTCTGGAATATCTTTTTAGAGTCACGTTTCACAACGCTTTCTGCGCACAGAAAAGGCTCTTTTAGCCAAAGTTGAAATACGCGCGAAAACTAGTCCTACAGGAATCTGACCGGTTCTGCGAGACTTTTGTAGAGGTGCTGTGCACTTGAGCTCTAATCCCACTGTTGTTCAGGCCTCAAAGCTGCTGTGCGCCTTCCTTCAGCTCCTGAGCAGAACCAGCGTTGGAGGTGTTTGGGCAGGTTAATGGTTGAACCTTTGGCTGGCATCCCACATACCTGGCCTCCCTCAACCTCCCCCACAGCCCCCTCGATCTGGTTGCGTACGTCTCCCGTTCCACCAGGCCTGTCGGCGAGGCCGGGGGCTGCGCGCCGGTCACGGGGCCTCAGGTCATATTCGAACCTTCTTGTCAGTCGCCGAGGCCCTATTGGCAACTTGCTCTGTCTGGATTTGCCGATCCAGGTTGCAACCCCCCCCCCCCCCCCCCCCCCCCCCCCCCCCCCC